>SMGU01005315.1:0-32262 GCA_004348175.1 Puccinia novopanici
GACTGAGGGCTGCACCGTTGGAGAGGGTGGATTTCTTCTGCATTGTAGATTGTGAAGAAAGTTTGACGGTTGACCAGGAATGGTAAAAAAATAAAGTTCTGCTTATAGCAGAAAAAGGACTAAGATTCTCAGTTGAAGGGGCTCAAGTGCCTTCACAAAGAGACTAGAGGTGGGGCTCAAGTGCCACCTCTAGGATCAGTATTGTCAGGACCGATGAGTTTCTTATTCAGTGGTATCTAGCTGGGTTTAAGTAGGCTAAATACAAGATGACCAACTTGTGGGTCCATAAGTTAGCAGAAATGAATAAAGAAAACCAGTTGAATAATGGAGTCGGTGACATTTGAGAGTGGAAGAAATGGAAAGAGAAGATCAGAGACAAGTGAAATTCCAACAGATTGTGGATATGGTGGCAAGGAGTTGTTTTTCTGTGTGTTTCTTCTTCAAGGTCTGGAGGATTTGGGAAGGCTTGAGTCCAGAATCGGTGAGTTCTTGGACTTCTTGGTGAGTTTTATCGTTGAGCTTTCTGTTGATGACATGGCCAGCTGGATTGGAAGAAGGGGGATGATTGTGGCTAGAGTTTCTGACAGAGAATTTCCAAATGCCTGTTTTCTTCTGGAAGTACGCCACGCAAGAGAATGGACATCCAATCAAACGAGTAACCTTGGGATCGTCGCGTGGGTTGTTTTTCTTTCATTTTGAGCAGCAGAACCTCCCTTAAATTTTATCAAAAAAAAGCAGGGAATTAGTGAAGTGAATCAAGCAATAAAATTAACAAAAAAAAAGAAGGAAGATTAAGAAAAGAAATTAAAGAAGAAATGGAGTGATTAAGAAAGAAAAAAAAAAAGAAGAAATGGAGTGAAAAGAGAGAAAAATTAAGAAAAATAAAAAAGAAGCTCATACCAGTCACATTTGAAGATTTCTTCTTGTCCTTTTCCGATTGCCTTATGCAGATGGCATACCCGTGATCCTGCGCAAATTGCTTGATTCTTTTGACCATCTCTTCTGCGTCTTGAAATTCGCCGTCTGGAGGGGGGGACAAACATTTTCTTAACCATTTTCTTGACCATCTTCTGCGCCAGATTCCACGCCAGATTCCACGCTAGATTTCTTGCCAACTGGTTCCATTTCCTCGTCGTCCAAACCAGCGCCAATTTCGACATCCTGAGCCTTTTCCGCAACGTCCAAGTCCTCCACGACGCTAGGATCCTTTCCCGCAACGCTAGACCCCTTTTCCACAACGCTAGAGTCCTTTTCCACAACATCCATGTGCTCCACGGCGCTAGAAATATTTCCTTCTTGCTGTTCTTCTTCCATTTTGCGGCGGTTTTTGATGATTTCCATTGTCAATTCCAAGAGTTCCGGGTGAATGGTTTTGTCCTTGATTTCCACGGCAGGGTTCACGTTTCCGGGGGCCATTTCTTATGTAAGATGAGAGTTGGTGGTGTGTGTGGTGTGGGTATGGGGAATTTGTGGTGGGCGGGTTTTTCCAGGTGGTTGCTGGTGGAATTTGGGGGTGCGGGTGCAGGAGGCCCATGCCCAACTTGAAATTGGTGGTGCAACCCCGGGGTTCCGGGTTGCGGGGTTTCCCCTGTTTTCCGCTTTGGTGCTGCAACCCCCGTCCATTTTGACAGAATTGGTGTTGCAACCCCAAAAATCCCTGCAACCGGATTTGGGGGTCGCGACGTATCACAGACAGGCCACGGGGGTTGCAGCGACCTCCAATTTTGGGTCGCGACCTTTGGGGTTGCAACACCAAAAGTGGGGGTCGCAAACCCAACCCCCTAAATTTTTTCCTACACTTCAAAGGATGTAGAATTTAATGGTGAAATTTATTCCATAAAATGGATTTTTAAAAAGTTCAATACTCACTGTACCTGTTTCTTAATCAATTGATTTTTATTGAAAAACAGTGTTGTTGAAGGGGAAGTTTTTATATAAAAATAATAAGAACAGACAATGTCTGTTAAAAGTACCTATCAACTCAGTCTTCGGGGCTAAATGTGCCGAAGCAAGGAGTGCTGAGTGTTGGGGCTTAAGTGCCAACACCAGGAACAGTGCGGTAAAAACTGATGAGTTTGTTCACTCTAGTCAAGGTACTTAAATAGACTAGATACAAATGGCTGAAATGTTGGACCAACAACACATTTATGATGAATAAAAGTAAATTGAATAAAATAGAGTGAAAGAGATGTGACTCCTCATATGGGCAGGATCACAGAATTTCAACAATTTTGGGGTCAAATTGCAAATTTGTTGATGTTTTTTTTCATAAACTTAAAAGGGATTAAAATTAATTTTTTAATTTTTTTTTCCCAAAATAAACAATTGCTACATTTTTTGGCCTTACACTCAGTTTTTTGAATGAATTTTTTTAGGTGGTAAATAAATTCAACTTTGGAAATTATAAATTTTTCTTCCATACTTTCAGTTTCTTAGAATAAAATGGTTTAATTAATTTCATTTTAATTTCAATAAATCTCCCTTTCTGGTGGGCTTCATACTTTTCTTTTTATTTTTCCCTCTTGGGGCAATTTCATTAGGATTTTTGGAATGTACAAGCTGGTTGGATATTTTATAATTTATGACCTCATCTACAGGGGTTTGGAACTTTATTATTCATTGAAGTTATGGAATAATTTCATGATTCTCTCTCATTTGGTGATGTCACATCTTTTTTGGATTTTTTCCTAATTTTCAAAATGTAATAGTTCTTGGGAGGAATTTTTCACAAACATTTCATTTATGGTATTCAAAATTTGGGCATGAAATCATAAAGACCATTTACATATTCTTTTTTTTTTTACAGGGACCTGTCACAAGTTATAAAACTCTATTGAAAATTGCCTGCAAAATTCTGAACTATGTTGCTATGTTTCACATTTTATGATTTGATGACCAAATTTTGAATACCATAATTGTATACTTATAGAGAGGGTTAACTTCAATTTATTTTATTTTATTTATTTCATTCAGATTGGTTCAATATTGGCTGAATAATTTAGGTTGGAATATTAGGGATTATTTGTGTTGGATTGTCATTGTGGTGTGTGGTTTTTTTTTTTTTGATGGTATAAATATTTTTAATAACCTATCAGAGGATGCATAAATATTTTTAAAGAATTTAATTCCATTAAAAATAAAAATAAAAAACCGGCTGTAAATGCAGAAAACTGGGTACACTGCGCAGCAAAAAACCGGGTGTAAAAGCGGATTACTGGGGTACGTTTATTAGCGGGTTCACGTAGACGCTCGTCCGCACTTAAAAAATTCCCACGAGCAATCACGTGAAAAATATTTAGCTTAAAATGATGAATATCTGTCTAACATTTTTATGTGTAAATTTAATCTCACGAGCAGCCTAAATTTTACGAGATGTTGTAAAAGGCCCTACGTGAACCCCGCTATTAATGCCCTTTTTATTATTTTTATTATTTTATTATTATTTTTATTATTTTTATTATTTTTATTATTTATTATTTTTATTATTTTATTATTTTATTATTTTATTATTTTTATTATTTTATTATTTTTATTATTTTTATTATTTATTTTTGTTGAGAGTGAAAATTGACATCTAGTTGCCCTCCTTTGGCATCAAGACAGCTATAATCCCGTTGAGATGGATTTCAGACTTTTTGGTATGTAGACTTCACTGACATTTTACACCAAGAAAAATGTGACAAAAACTTGTGGCTAGGCACTGTACAGTAGAGGAATTTTTCGCGCATTTGGCTGATCAAGTGATTCGACATTCCCCTGGCCCAATGGCAACTGCATGGTGGTCCTCTTCAAGGTATTGCAGGCTTCTGGAGCCGAGCACCTCCCTTTGCACCATGATGTCACTGCAGAAGGAAGTGAAGGTGGTGGTGCAGGCCCCCCCCTGTGACCCATGGAAGCCGTCAGGGATGATCAGTAGAAATGGGTCACAAATCGTCATGTTCAGTTTACTGTTAGCATGGCAAAAAGCAGGTTGAGCTTTCCTCAACCGATTTACAGGATGAAACTCTGATTCGCTCTCGCCACCTTTGCAGGTTCCTCGTGAAGGTTAATATATAAGGCTTCTGCTGCTGATGGGGAAGTGGCTGGACTTGGTTGGAGGAAAAGAGGTGGAAAGAACTATTAAGGGATCGCTTAATATGCATTATTATGTATGGGCAGTGTTGGTAAGGGGAAGTAATTGGTTGGCAACCAAGCTCTCTTTTATGATAACTCCCCACCGACGACCGAAGATGATTCTATTCGGTTGAGATTTTTTGCTTCAGTCGGAAAGAAATATTATTGACTGGCCCATTCAACATTCTCTCTGCCATTCACTACTGGAAAACTCAGCTTGATCAGCTGGCATCATCATGTCTAGTGATCCACTCCCACTGGGCTTGCTCTCAAGCACCCTCATCTCCCTCTTGATCACCATCCCACTCTTGGTAAGTCATCATCATCATCATCAAGCGGTCTTTTTCTCGACAACTCACATCTCCCTTCGACTTTTTTGTATAGGTTTCCTCTTCGTCTTTTGATAAATTGGCGGGGTATTTTTGTTTCTTTGGACAACCAAATTCTGTAAGTCATCAAGCTTCTTTCTTGGCATCCAACATCTTCTCCACACTTTGCATTTGGCATTAGGCGTTTATTAGACACTCTTAGTTTTTTTTTCTGATCTTTCATTCATCTAATGACTCTGCTTTTCTTATTTGGCAACTGACTATGTTTTTTTTTTTTATTTGGCAACTTCATTATTAGGTTTTATAATATTTTGACCCCGGCAAGGGTACACACAATCACAAAAATCGGTGCCAATGTGCTCTTTAAATAGTCATCCGTTAGGCCTCTCAGTTCCGCCAATGAGTCATCTCGCAGTGAGTGTGTCCTTCACTGGAATTTGTTCAGTGAAAATCTTAATTTGTTCAGTGAAAATCTTAATTTGTTCAGCGAAAATCTTACATCCACTAACCATTTTCTCCTTCTATACATTTTTGAATGTTTACAGATTAATTTTCCATCCTCATGTTTACTAACGTCATCCGTTAGGCCTCTCAGTTCAACCAATGAGTCATCTCGCGGTGAGTGTCTCCTTCACCAGAATTTGTTCAGTGAAAACACTGACCATTTTCTCACAGGTATTTCAAATGTTCTGTTTTTCTCATTCCCATGTCTCACCACATACATGTCGTGAGTTGTTCGCACACCTCAATAACTGTGGGAAACTGACATAAAATTTTTGTTTCCGTATCCAGCACCTTTACTTCTCTGTTATTACTCTTCATCTTTGTCCTTTGTCCACCAGAAACATTGAACCCTTCGCGCAATGACCGCAAAAAAAGTCACCCACCCGATGTACATCATGGGCCCCTTTGACATCTCATTTGTGGTACGTATTCCTTCTTTTTGTCTCCCATCCAATCCCAAGTCCATTTCCTCATCACCTGATGGCTTTGGTTCATCAAATCGCAGGGGCCTCACCAGATGAAGGAGAACAACTCCAATTTTGGTGTTTTTAATTACGAAACCTCCATCATTGTGGCATGTCCTGTGAAAGGTCAAGCTACTGTCAATGTCGATGTGTCAGGTTACGGTACAAAGAAAGACGCGCTCAAGACCGACCATGTCTATAACATCCTCGGCCGTTTGGTGAAGATTGCCGACAACGGCCCTGATGCTTATACTCTATTTAACGAGCCATCGATGTCTTTTGCGATTGGTCCCACAATCAATTACGTAAGTGACGTGGGGTCACAACTCATGAACAAAGTCGTTGTATTTGGATTCGGCTTGGTTGTACGCAAGGAAACCCATCCTTTTACGAAGCCAGATGGATCTATCCAAAACAACCTCCATGTAACGGTCAGGCACACAGATTACCAAAACTTTGTGCGTTATTCTCAGTCATTTTTCATGTTCTGTGACTTCCAATATTAACATCATTTCTCATTTCATCCAGATCAAGACGAGTGTTTCCTTTGATGTCATTTATATCATACCTGGCAATTTGGTGTTGGGCGGTACCTTTTCCTTCTTCAAGGTGGGCCATGAGGTCACCATTGTTGGTTATGTTGAAGATTACAACTATGATCGGCACATCTTCTCAGTCATGGTATGTCGTTCACGGGATTATCCACTTAACACATGCCTACTCACTGATCTGTTTTATTTAGGCTCATCTCCATTCCGTTGCGTCTGGGCCAAATTTAATACTTGGATCGGCGCAACCTTCTGCTTCTACCTCTGGCGGGAATTCGAGACAAATTTTACGGCCAGCTCGGTATGTCGCAAAATCCAAACTCCAACATGTGTTCTTTCTACAGTAACTGATTTCCTCTGTTGTTAACTTGCACAATCAGGAAAAATGGTGCACCAACCCCTGCGAGATCGGGTTCATCATTTTTTGGTTCGCAAATCCCCCCGTCTACTCCCAGTCAAGGAAACAGTGGCAGTACGTACTCCACGACACCATCTAACTCGGGAGTCGTTCCAATGCGTGGGTCTACCGCAATGTCTCCAAGTCAGCCAGAGGAGGGAGAAGTCTCGGATGTAGGGGATTCGTCCATTGTCATTCAGAACGGAAGACCCCCAATCAAGCGTCCCCCCTCCGCCGCCAGTGCAACAGGTTCGTTGGCCGAGGCACAAAAAGCTCTCAGGAGACAATGATCCAAACACCTTAGATCGTGAGATCGTACTTTGGTTAGTTCCCATGGTTAGCCTGATGTGGGAAAAGGCTACCTTGGTTTCTATTCTTCACTCTTCTTTATATTCTATTCTCATGCGTGTGAAAAATGATTGAAATGTCATTCATGTCTGCATAGATTCTTTCCCACCAATATGTTATGTCGTGCCTGTGTGTTGTTGTTCATCGTGTCGTTTGCAATTTGTCCTATCATTCAATGCAACCAAATCAGATAGCCCGCCAACTTTGCCACCTTCGCCTTTTGTCAAGTGTCTCTTTCATCCACCCCGAGTTACCAACATTCTGCCAATACTATCCATGATTCAACCACAGAGATCCACCCAAGCTCAGTCTGCTTTGCTGGCCCACAGGCTCCGTAATTTCATGTCCAGAATCACTGGCTGCACCCCTACACAAGCAAGAACATGGCATACAAATAGAACATCCCCACAGTGTAGAAATAGAACATCTCCACCAGTTTCCACAGGCACCCAAGAATCATCCTCCCCGCCAAGTTCCAGGCGGCATCCACACCAAAACAACCTCATAACTTTTGGACCTGTTTGCTTCCCTCAAGAGCAGAACAACAAGTCCCACATCAAGGAAAAATTTCCCAAAGAGATTCCTTTCAACGTTGGTCGAATGAATGATGCCTGTGCCAGGTTTGTGGACCTCCATTTGAAGCTTGAACAAACATTGAACAACCAGTCAGCACAATCTGCTTGGTATGGAACATGCTGTGGTAAGGGGAATGTGGTCATGCCTGTGACTTACAACAGTGAAGATTACCCATCATTTTTACACATGTTGATGACTGAGTCCCATCCCTGTGAGCATCTCTCAGACCATACTGAGTTGTTATTCTGACATTGGTGACTTCAACACAAGCACCGTTCAGAATACGAATCGCCTGTGCCCCAACCCATCTATGAAGATTTGACGCAGAGTCCTTCTCTTCAGTCCCTGCAATTAATTCCAGGAAGTCGTAGCCAAGAGGTGAACCACCTTTGTGAAACACGGTGCTCTTAGACATTGGTTCTATCTATCCGGAAGGAGGCAACCGGCTTTTTCTCAAATATACACGGTTGGCGGTAACGATCTGAATGAAGCTGAACATCGTGCTGAAATGTCCCGGGCACCTGCGCTGAACATACAGTTACTTTGTCGGTTGCAAGACTACCTCTCAACAGTCAACCCTTATGCCATGTTCTTCCGCATGGCTGGTGAGGACTTTGATTCCAATGATCCTGTCCAATTCACATTGGTCAATCACTCAATGCCCGGTTTAGATGAACATGTTTACAATGCTCCACAATGCCTCGAAGTCGGCATGGTAATAGATAGCAATGACTCTGACAACATCCCCCCCAGAGACATAGTCCTCAGGACAAGCGACGGCAGCCTTTATCACATAACAGATGACCACTCAGGGTACCTTCCTTTGAGCTATCCACTCCTGTTCCCCTTTGGTGAACAAGGTTGGATCCAAGATCACCCGAGCGGTTCAAACCGTGGTTTGTCACTCATCTACGCACCTCCACATTACCTTAATGATTACTAACGTACTTCACTACCCAGCATCCCCAATATCCCAGCGCGAGTGGTATGCTTCAATGATTTTCCCTCACGTCGGTCGATTTAGCCCAATCATCAATGCAAAGAACCTTTTTCAGGAATTCCTCGATGACATATACATCTGCGTGGAGAGGTCCCGGCTAAACTTCTTCAGGTTTAACCAGTGGCAAATCAAAGCTGACATTTATTCAGGAATAGAAGAGTCAATTAGGGATGAGACAGACATTCAAGGCAGGTGCATCATTCTGCCATCCTCTTTCTCAGGCTCGCCCCGCAACATGATCCAGTTATACCAAGATTCCATGGCGAACGTCCGGCAATTTGGTAATCCATCTTTGTTCATCACTATGACAGCGAATCCACGTTGGCCAGAGGTACTGGATGCTATCGACAATCACCAAGAGCCGAGTGACCGCCCAGATGTTGTTACACGTGTCTTCCGCATGAAACTTACCTCGCTAATTGACGACTTGACTAAAAACCATCGCCTTGGGAAAGTTGTCTCCTGGGTGTATACGATCGAGTTTCAGAAAAGGGGCTTCCTCACGCCCACATTATCTTAATCCTTTCCGAGGCCAGTGTCCCCAGGACTCCATCTGACATTGATCGCCTGGTAACCGCGGAAATACCTGATCCCAACAAAGAGCCCGAGCTCCATCGAATAGTCACAAACTGTATGTTGCACGGACCTTGCGGGCCTTCTTCTCCATGCTGGAAAGATGACAAGTGTAGCAAAAATTTTCCAAAGGCTTTCTGTGAAGATACTACTTTAGTAGACGATTCCTACCCGCACTATCGTAGGAGGGATGACGGCCGCACAGTTATCAAGAATCGGTCTGAGTTTCATAACGGACATGTCGTTCCCTATAACAAGTATCTCTTATTGCGATACAATTGTCATATCAACATCGAGGTCCCGTATGGCATTCATGCCATAAAATACCTGTTCAAGTACGTAACTAAAGGTATTGATCGCTCATCGATGCGCTTGGCCGACGGGGACGAGACCGAAAAATTCATTAATGGTCGTTATATTGGTCCGTGTGAAGGTGTGTAATTTTCCCGTAACCTGTCAATTTCTTTAAGTCTAATACATGTTTGTCAAATCAGCTGTGTACAGGCTACTCAAATTCCCCACCTCGGAACGCTACCCACCAATTCAGCGGCTGGCTGTTCACCTGGGCGGTGAACATACTGTTTACTATGTTGATGAGGATGGTCTCCGCCAGAGCATGGAATCAGGAGCTGCCGCTCGCACCACGCTTACCGAGTTCTTCAGGCTGAATGACGAAGATGCCAGAGGGTATGATGGGGTCCCAGCAAGGTCGTTATTATATCAAGATATCCCGAAGTATTTTGTCTTCACTCCCCAGAAAGAATTTAAACGAGGGAGAAGCGTTCCGATATGGTAGGCAGGCTATACTATGCCTCAATAAACGAAGGAGAGCGCTACTTCCTCCGGTTACTATTGGTCAACAGGAAGGGACCACGTAGCTTTGATGACCTGAAGACTGTTGATAATGTCACCTTCCCTACCTTTTGAGCAGCTGCTGAGAAATTGGGTCTTTTGGTTTCAGACTCACACTATTACGACACCATTTCTGAAGCCAGCCTGTGGATGACAGGGAATTCATTGCGCTTCATGTTCTGCATGTTACTCATTCACAGCTCACCGGCAAATCCTTTTGAGTTGTTACTATACTTCTTGGATGAACTTAGCGACGACTTGCCTCACCTGTTGCGCACCCAGTACAATATTGAAAACCCAACTGACGACGAAAGGTACTCACTGTGCGCGTTCAAAATCTCCGAGATAGTAGCTGAGCATCGCAAGTCGCTAGAAGACGTTGGGTTAGCAGCAATCAACCAGAGCGACCCACTCTGGTGCCTGTTTCGTAATTCGACTGTTGATGAGGACAATGATCCACAAGTCAGCATAGACTCCTTCCTCTCAATGTCGGAGCAACTAAACCAAGATCAAGTTGCAGTCATGGATCAGGTAATTCACATTTTGAACACGTCACAGTCCGGGATCATCTACGTCGATGGCCCAGGGGGATGCGGCAAAACGTTCCTCCTTAATACACTGATTCATTACCTAAAAGCGAGTCAAATTCCTCAAATTGTTGTTGCTTCTTCAGGGGTGGCCGGCCTGTTGTTAGTAGGTGGGATGACTGCACACTTGCGCTTCAAGATTCCTTTGGACCTTTCGCAATCGACCCAATGTACATGGAACCCAAGGTCATAATCTGCTCAGAGCCTCCGTGATGCGCGAGTAATTGTTTGGGATGAGATATCCATGCAGCACAAATGGGCTGTTGAAGCTGTTGATCGGTCTTTACGGGACTTACTGCAATCTGATGAGCCATTTGGTGGCAAAGTGGTCGTGTTTGGTGCATGGTGCGTGGAGGCAGGCACGGCCCGGAATGCTCCAGGGTCCATGCTAGCCGGGGCTGGAATCGCCCTTGCCGCACACCGCATGACATCCAGAAAGATGAATCATGCACAGGCAAGGTGCGCTATTTATTAAGGAGAGCTAGACAGATCGAGTCGAGACTACCTCTCCTCCCTGCTCTCTCCTCCACTCCCACTCCATCTCGCCATTGAGCCCCGCCACATTCGGGATCTTTCCCCCACATTTTTTCATCTACTGCCCGCCCACCCTTTGCCACTCCATGGCGGTGTAAATAGCGATATCCTTTATTCCTTTTCTCATAAACCCAACCTTTAAAACCAGACATGGCGGACGACTTGATGAGTCGCACCCTGGCCAAGAAAACCACAAAGCGCCCCCCAAAGTCCCTCAACAAGACACAAGAGGGTAGCGGCGAGGAAAGGCAGACACAGGAGTCCACCGCAGACGACGAAAATGTCGAAAGAGCGTTAGTCGATGACAGAGGTGCGTTGCACAATCAACTTCCCCCAAAATCCTTGCGCGGAAACGCGCTGAAGTGAACAAGGACGGACAACTGACGAAGCTCGTTTGTAGACCGTGTAGCCGCCCAATTGGATCTCAAAGGGGAGAAACGGTCCCTCCCCCCTAGGGAGAGACGCACAACCTCCAGGCGTTGACGTGGATAACACCGAGCCGGAAGGCAACTCTAACGCTACACCCAGGATCAACACAGACTCCTTGGGAATTGTGCCAAGCGTAGAAGAGGTGGCAGGCGAAGACATGAGAGAGGAAACCTCGGAGGAAAAGAGGACGAGGTTATGGGAGGAGGTGTCCAGAGCAAGAAAAGCCGGCGACGAGTTCATGGCCGGGGTACTCTTTCACGCCCACTCCCTCCTGGCGAAACCAGACCAAAATCCCATTAGGCCAACACTAGGCCACGCCAGGTCGGCAGTCCCAATGTTTTGCCCGCAATGTTGTTTTTCTCTACAATCTTTCTAACGAGCATATGTGTGGCTTGTATTGTGTAGCTCAGCAATTGGCAGACCAATGTCAATGGAGGAAGGTACCAATTCTGAGAAAGTCTTAAAGAGACCGCCAAATGCCAAATGGCCCAGTAGCGTGAGGTGTGAGATGAACTTGGCAGAGTGGGAAAAATCATTGAGGAATGCCGGTTTAGCTGTGAAATACCAAGACGTCTTACAGGGTTTCATGAAAGGTTTCAATCAAGGTATCCCTTATCACAATATCGGAGACCTTCGATGGTATACACCTCCAAACCATAGGTCAGCATTAATGGCCAAAGAAAAAATTGAGACTTCCATCCAAGAAGAAGTAGAGCAGCAAGAATGTACGGCCCCTTCTCACACGAACAGGTAGCAGAAAGATACAGTTTCTTTCGATCGAACCCTTTGGGGGCCATTGTTAATGGCGACGGGAAATTTAGGCCGGTCAATAACTTGTCGTTCCCAAAACATGACCCCAAAATACCATCGGTCAACTCATTCGTAAACGCGACAGATTTTGAAACTACGTGGGACGATTTTAATGTCGTAGCAAACCTTTTCAGGTCGAGATCGAGTCCCTGTAAATTAGCGCTTTTCGATTGGGAAAAGGCGTACAGGCAAATACCAACGAAGCCAGATCAATGGCCATACTTGTTAGTCATGGATTTGAAGGGCGATCTGTATCTAGACACACGAATTACATTCGGGGGCGTAGCGGGATGTGGATCTTTCGGCAGACCGGCGGACGCATGGAAAGAGATAATGAAGGAAGAATTTGACCTGATAACCATATTCCGATGGGTCGACGACAATTTGTTTCTAAAAGACCCATCATCTAGCGCGACAATAAAGGAAGTAGTTCAACGGTCAATTCAGCTAGGAGTGATAACCAACAAGAAAAAGTGCTCTGAGTTCTCGGATGAACAAAAGTTCATAGGATTCATTTGGAATGGGATCAACAACACATTAAGACTTCCAGAAGCAAAATTGCAGGAAAGGATCAACCAAATCGCAGAATTTCTGGAAGATGGCGTCCAATTCTCATTCAATAAAGTAGAGGTAATGGCGGGCAGGTTGAACCACGTGTCATATTTGCTTGTGCAAATGAAATGCTACCTACGGTCCCTTTATTGGTGGATGTCATCCTGGGTAAACCAAGCGGCAAAAGATACCCACCGGATTGCGTTGTGGAAGATCTCACGGAGTGGAAAAATACTCTGGTGTCGTTCGAATCAACCAGGTTAATCGCAGCGACGACCCCTATCGACATAGGTTGGATGGGGACGCTTCAACGTCTTACGGGATAGGCATATTCATAGGGAATAAATGGGCACGTTTCAGGCTCAAGTCGGATTGGGAAGAAGTCATCCCAAAAAGAAACATTGCCTGGTTGGAGACTGTCGGGTACGTTTGGGTGTATTGATGTTGGACACACTAGGCCAGGTCAGGAAAGGTTCCACGTTGGTAGTCTGGACGGACAATACCACGACAGAAGCTGCGCTGCGTTCTAGGAAGTCTAGGGACAAGGGGGTGAATGAAGAATGGAAACTTATACAAAAGCTTCTAATCGGTTTTCAAATTGACATCCATCCTAAAAGGGTGGCGTCCGAAATGAATATGGCTGACAAGCTATCTAGAGGTGCAGACGAATGCGACAAACGTTTAGAGGTACAAGTGCCTTCTACCGATTGATTTGTGGTTGTACATGTACCAAACGTAAACTAAGAGACAACAATTTGGGATAGTACCGTGTTGCAAACGTGTTCCGGTTTCTTGCTTCCAGATGCAAAATGTTTCCACATCTATTTAAGTCAAAACCATTTGTTGTTTTTGTCTATCCTCGCACACTTTCCATCAGTTACTAGCATCAAATCATTTATTTCCCAGTTTATCGATGCCGTCCATCATGAGTCATTCACACATAGACAATTACAAGCATTTCTTGAGATTCGGATCGAGAGATAAGACCCTCACCGCCATGGACCGACATTTCCTCACGGCATGGAAGAAATCCACGTTGGCAGGATACAACTGCGCGGTGAAAAAGTTCATGAGTTTTAAAGCAGCTTCGAACGAGGTCACAGTCTCTCTCCCAATCTCTCGAGCGGATGTAGAGGCCTTTGCCTTCTGGGCTGGGAAATCTACTTTCCACGAGGAGAGATCACACGAAATATCAGCTAAATCGATTAAAAAGTATCTCATCGGCTTACAAGCTTGGCACCTTTTCCACGACGTTCCATTCCCTGTGGCCTCCGAGCGAAGAATTGACATGTTGGTGAAAGCGTCCGCGAGGGTAGACGCTTTACAACCACAAAAGAAGCAAAAACCGCCAGTGCTCCTCAGACACCTCTTGTTTTTGTACGAACGACTGGCAAAAGGCTCACCTCGAGACCGGGCCATACTCGACTTGGCTCTCGTTTCGTTTTGGGGGATGGCGCGCATTGGAGAATTGACGCACGAAACTCCTGGAGGGGATCCAGCTCCGAGAGCAGTCCTAACATCCGACGTCATCACAAAGAAGACGCCGATCGGCAGGAAAGTTTTGATAATGATATGCGACGCGAAAACCGCATGGCCGGGCGAGTTGCAATTCTTAACCCTCAACTCACAAAGCGGCCACCTCTGTCCCGTGCTGGCGGTGGAAAGGCGCCTCGCCAGTTGCGCCCGTCAACCAAGTTCTCTGTTTGGATACGATTCGGACGGGGGACGGACGCATCTGACCAGAAGAGTTTTTGTAGACGTCATCCAAAAAACCCTGCGAGATGGCGGACTGGACACACTTCTAGGCCATTCATTCAGAGTCGGAGGTGCGTCCTTGAGGGCCGCAATGGGGATACCCCACTCGGAAATCTGCACCTTAGGGCGATGGGAATCAGAGTGCTACAAGTTGTACATTCGGCCATACTCCCGTGAAGAGTTGTCCAATGCTACACGCATCCTCGGGGAGGGGGAAAGCGATGCATAACAAGTGTAGGAGATGTTACCAGATAAGGGTGGAACGCTATAGGCTCGGGCTGGCAACATGCAGGCCTCGAGATAATGGTGTAAATAGCGAACTTCCCCGTTTTATTTTGTTTCTTTTTGAAATTGGTTACCTTTCTCCTCCTCCGCATCCGGTACGGGTCATTCCAGGCCACACACAGAGCAAGTAGCAGGGTACCACCTGCTGCGCTTTGATGAAGAGCCACGAAGACCCACTCCCCACGCTCGGGAAGGTGGAGGCTAGCAATAGCCACGCCAACCCTAACGGTACAGCTGCGCCAGTTGACGCGCTGCGCGCCGGACAGAGCACCCGATGAAGGAAAGAGGCGGAATGGATGGCGACTTCAGGCAGACTTTGCCTGTCGTTCCTGGCGCGTCAATCTTGGATCAAGGACGGGCTTGCATGATGAATTCCCGCCTTTGGGACGACGTGCAGACTTATCGTTTAACGGAGAATCTCAGATTATGCCCTTCTACCGACTTCAACCGTGCGACAGATTGCTTGGCTTTTTCCAATGGCTGCTCTCAGTGGGTGAAGGTAGTACGATCTCGGATTTGTCGGGTGAAGTGCCTTTACATTATGGAAATGTCTTTTGCCATTCTTCTTCCCAAGTCGTAGCCCATAATACCATTGCCAACATATACTCCGACTTGAGCACCATTTCCATTTCTCACAACGATGATCAAGCCTTGGATTACTTTACAGAACGCTTGATCCTCGCCCCATTAAATTCCGACGTCAACACCATTAATCAACAGTGCTTCAACATGTGCCGCAACGAGACAATAGTTTCCGCGTCCATTGATGCCATGGCAAACGAGGAAGATGGTATGGAATCTGACGCCGCAATTACAGAAGAAGTCTTGCGATCAATCAGCATACCCGGCTTTCCAGATTCCTCCCTCCAATTGAAGGCGGGGGTGCCGGTAATTCTCCTTTGCAACTTGCGTTAGGTCTTATGTTATGTGGTGTCGTATCTTGACAGGCCCACGAAGGGGCGATCATGTCCTGATCCCGAAGATCAAACTCATTCACAAGTCTGATCGAACCTGCCCTGCGTCTTTTTCCAGGTACCAATTCCCTGTTGCCTTGGCTTTTGCTTTGACAATAAACAAGGCGCAAGGTCAATCGTTAAATCGCGTAGCCATTTATCTTCCGCAGCCAGTCTTTGGCCATGGTCAACTGTACGTGGCGCTGTCCCGCGTAACATCCATCGAAGGCCTTTTTGTTGGTATAGTCTCACCGGAATCACAATGCCCGCCCACTACAACAAATGTTGTGAACAAGACGATATTACCTTCTTCACTTCCGTCACAGGTTGATTTTTCCATTTGTCTCTCATCATTCTCTTCGAATACATACTAACCAACCTACTGCCATCACTCTGCCATCACAGATTGCGTAACTCGCAATACAACTTATTCCATTTGTCTCATGTGTCTCATATTCATTGTCCATTGCAAAATACGACGAGTTAAACTTCCTTCAGACATGATTTTCCAGTCAACATGGCCAGTGACCAGTCACTAGGGATTCTCGCTATATAAACGGTGGTTTGAAAGCGGGATGGTTTGGATCGGTTGTTGTTGTACTTGGGAGTGATGGATGATGAGGATGGCGAGTTGAGGAGGAGTGCCCCCCTCTAAATAGTCTCGCAGTTCTCTTCCAGCACTACTCCAAACACTTGCCACTTGCACCAAACACACCATACCCTCCATGAACGGGAAAGTTACTGGCCAAGGATAGAACGTTGACCAACTCGTGTGTGCTGTCTGCCAGTCACGGTCTACGGCTCGGCATGAACCCGGAGTGAGAGTTGGTTGTGTATTGCGTGAGGAAAATCGTCGAAGGATGTATCTACGCGAACCGGCAACGCCGCCGGCTTGCTTTTGCTTTCCTTTTAAGACGCAACAGAATGCTCCGCGGAGACGATGAGAATGCAGGTCGGAAGGAAGAAGCTAGCAGTGTAACACGAGACACACGGCCCCCCGATGTTGGAGGGAAAGTCCATGAGTTTGGGGACTCATGAGGAAGTGGAATTAGTATTTTGGAACCGACGCAGCTTGTACTTCCGCGATTACAGCAGTCTTTATCCGCCCTTGGGAGCTGGCAAGAAGCAGCACTCACAGAAAGTTATAGAATGTTCCCCGCGCGTACTCCCTCTGCCACGGACGGCCTTCTTTCTCTTGGTGGAAGTGCAGACCTGAGAGTGATGGCGAGATACCCCACCGAAGACTATTTAAAGGGGTGGCATTCCTCCTCAACTCGCCATCCTCATCATCCATCACTCCCAAGTACAACAACAACCGATCCAAAACATCCCGCTTTCAAACCACCGTTTATATATCCTCATCCTCATCATGCATTGCCTATTCTACATCGCTTGTTTCTTCCTTGCCCTGCAAGCAGCACTTGCAGTGCCGACTCTGGCTCCCCGGGCGGAGCAGTTGGCTGATGCCAAAGGGCAGTTTGACCAAAAGTGCTGGTTCGGATGCGGAGGATGGGGCCTTGGCTATGGCAATGCACTTTTTGGCGGACTCGGGTACGGCGCATTTGGAGTCGGGTATGGCGCGGCCTTGCTCAACCCTTTTTACTCCATGTACAGTCCCGGCTGGGGACTCTGGAAGAAGGATGCTGCTGCCCCTATTCAAAACTCTTCCGTATGTCTATCTCTTTTGGTTTCCCTTGCAAACTATCACACTCAATACTCATCCTCTTCCCGCGCTTATTCTTGTGCAGGCCTGATCAGCTTGCCTCCTTGAACATCCCTCATCTCGCAACATCGACGAGGTGGATGACACTTTTCGGATTCCATGGGCTCTTCCTTCTGCACCTATAATTATATTATTTCTCTTCCCGCATGTGAATTAACTTTTTTTCACAATTGTAATCATACAAATCCCTTAGGCGGCTTGCAATCATCACGATCTGTATTTTATCCCTCCAGGTTAGTTGAGTCTGGTGCTGGTCATTGTGCATCATCTTGACCCGCCCTTGTGTGACCAGGTCTGGCAGTTTTCAGCTTTGTATCATTGGCCCCGCTTCCAGCCCCTAGTCCTAAACTGGGATGGTTGTTAGCCCTTCAATTGCATTGCGGATGAGTGATGAGAGAAAGGGATGAAAAAAAAATGATGATTTTTTTTTAAGTGCAAGTTTGGCACATGGCATTGTGCACTATGAATCTAGGAACAATCATCAAGGGACAACAACCAATCAAGAGAATGAGAGCAACACAAGATAGGGAGACTACAAAACAGGCAGGCGATTGAACTGATGAATTGATCACTTCCCTTAACCCTTGCACCAATCTTTTCAATCTCGAAGAGGGGTCACCTTCCTGGCTTCTCTCCTGTGGAAGCCCATAATCAGGCCAAGCTTCTTAAACAAGCACCAAGCAAGGTCCCACATTCATCTTTTCTGAAAGATCAAGGCACAGAGACACATTAATCACTCCTCTTCTGAGGCAAAGAAAGATACTCATGATGGATGAATTATTATGTTCTTTTGACTCCTGCCTGACTTGTTTTGCTTGGTTCTCATTTTTATTCCCTCTAATGGTGCTTCATGTTATCTCACCCCTGTTTCCAGAAACAAAAATAATAAA
The DNA here is from genome assembly GCA_004348175.1 of Puccinia novopanici. Classification (NCBI taxonomy): domain Eukaryota; kingdom Fungi; phylum Basidiomycota; class Pucciniomycetes; order Pucciniales; family Pucciniaceae; genus Puccinia; species Puccinia novopanici. Next base: position 18,223 of record SMGU01005315.1, read on the forward strand.
TCTTCTTTTCTGTGGGCACAATTGGTATCTCAGACAAGATGTGATTGAAAGAATCTCCATATCCCAATGAGACATGTCTAGATAAGGGGTATGGAATAAAAGAGAACTGCATGAGACTATGTATTTGAGACTGTGTAATGTTGTAAGCTGGTTTTCCTTGTGTAAAATAGTGTTACAGGTAGGTGATAGTGCTGTGATTGTTGAAATGGAGCTGGAGGTGGTGGCCATATCTTCTGATCCAAGGAGTTTAAAGGGTTGCCTTCCAAGGTGACCAGGGGTTAATTTGAGCCGTAGAGTAAAATTCTGTCATCAGATTGTGTGATTTGAGACCTGTTGAATGAGAAATGCAGAAAAAAAGTGATATTTTTTGTCAGCCTGCCTGATGCCAAGGACAATCCTTCTAGCTAAAGGAGGAGAAAAATGGACACAAAACTTAAGGAGAGGACTCCTGTGGGAAGTTTTGAAAGTGTAGAAATGGCAATGCAGGGTTTTATCCAATGGTATTGGGATAATAAAAAAAGAAATAAGAAAAATATAATGAGATATAAAATATCTTATTATTAATTTTTCAGAGGGGCCTACTAAGCAGGGTTTGTTTAGATCCCTCAAAGGTGTCTTGCCACGAGTTCAGAGGACTTAGTTTCCTGTAAAATAAACTGGGGCCTGCTAGTAAATCCCAGTGGTGGAAGTGGAATTGGAGGAGCTATAAAGAGAAGTGTTTATTACTCACTAATAAAGGACTTCTCTGGGGGGCTCCTGGATATTGAAGGTGGTTTTTGGTGAGATTCAGACAAGCAGAAATGAGGACTGTTGAGGTTCTGGCTGGTTGGTAACAGGTGGAACTGGATAGTGCTGATTTCTGGGTAAATGGTATGAATGCTGGGATCAAAAATATGGGGGGAGGAGGGCCCTCTTAAATATCATTTCTGGGCTCCTTGTGATCACCTAACTTCTTTAAAAATACCTGGTTGTAGCCTGGATAGCCTGGTTGGGTTGTACCAGCCTGGTTGTGTTGTATTTAGTCAGGTTGGGCCAAGTATTGCTACTGCCTAGCCAGGGCTTGTTCTTATTGGGTCAAGCCTAAGTAACCATCTTTTTTCACCCAAAAGCACTGGTTAAAAATATGTAACAACCATTTAAGGCCCTGTCTTGGTCTAATGTGGAATTGATATGGACCAAAGGGGTCTATTTTGGCCCAACCAGGTCGTAACCATGCCACTTCCACAGATTCCTGGCTGGCCAGACAAATCAAACAAGTGTATTCAACCCTCTTTGTTTGTATCTAGACTTGCTTCACCCTCTAGGAGGTTTTACTAAGCTGTTGAGTGTCACTAGGCACCTCAATCCAGTAGTTATGAGCCTCAGGGACACTTGGGAGGTTGTGTACATGTCTGAAAACATCAATGAGAGTTTTTTCAACACATCCAAGTGACTTTTGATAAGTTCTATTTATTTAATTATCTTATTTATTATTTTTTACACTTGTTTGTATTGCTTTTTGGATGTAAAAGTATGTAAAAAAAGTAATAAAGAAAAATAAAACATATTTTCATTTTCTTGCTTTATTCTAAGATTTTTTTATATTTATATTTATTTTTAAATTATTTTTTATTTGGCTCTAAAATAGTAGCCAGCTGACATTTTCTTTATTCTTTATTCAATAAAAAATCAAGATAAAAACAAAATATAACCTCAAAAATGGACTCCATGGACCAAATAACCCCTAGTCACTAACTGGAACCATCCTCATATCTCTACTGAATTGAAAGATACATGGACTTGAACCCCTTCTTGGATTTCTTATTTTTCCCAGACTCTTAATTTCCATATGCATATTGCATACCATTTTCCACCCATTTTATTCATTTTCTCCTTATCCGTTATCTTGTTTTCACATCCTATCTTTATTCATTTTGATGGTTCTATTTCATTCTATTTTGTTCCATTGTGGGTGCAAAAATTCTATTTTGTTCCATTGTGGGTGCAAAAATTCTATTTTGTTCCATTGTGGGTGCAAAAATTCTATTTTAATGAACAAAAAGATCTTTTGGTTTATAAACAAGGAGTTAGACACAACAAGTCACTAATAAGAAGAGAGCAGTGAAGCAGTAAGCCTTTTGGTTTATAACTAAGGAGTTATACACAATGAGTGACTAACAAGACAAAGAGCAGTGAAGCAGAAAACCTGTGACACAGGAGGAGTGGACAGTGACAATGTGAGACACAGAAAGAGAAACCACAAAATCAGATCTTTATTTCTGACCTTTTGATCTATAAACAAGGAGTTAGACATGACAAGTGACTAACAAGATGAGCGCAGTGAAGCAGCAAACCTGAGAAGAAAACAAAAGGTTGGGAATAAGGAAGGAGAAAAAGAGAAATGAAAGTATGAGGGAATAATACCTGTGACACAGGAGGAGTGGACAGTGATGATGTGAGACACAGAAAGAGAAACCACAAAATCAGATGAGAAAAATAGATACAAGCTTTAGGCTGAGGGCTGAGCAAAACTATATACATCCAATAGAATCTAGATTAGGTTTCAAAATTTGAGTTTCTCACTACTCCACATCCTTCAGTGTGCCACAGTGGGATGAAACTGAATCTGTGGACTGATATTTTAACACATTCCTCCTAATCTGAACTTAGGCTGGAAAATCCCCCCTAATCTGCATTTAGGCTGGCAATAATCCCTAAATCTGTGACATGAATTTTTGTAACATATCTCATATTTTTCAATATATAAGGAGGTCCTCTGGCCTGTGATTTTTACCTCATCATCCCATCATCCACTCTTATGGACACTGATCGCCACTCATCCAAATTTAAGTATCCTGAAAAGGGTACCCTTATAAACCCCTACACACTTTATATACTACCTTATCTCATTGAAATATATATATAATTAGTTTCATCTTTCACAAAAGGCCTTTCATTAAAGCCCACCTGAGCACAACTCCCTTCAGATTGGCCTTGCCCAACTAGGCTATTTTGCCATATACTCAACCCAGTCTTTCTTTAATTTTATACCCCCATCCAAAGGACCTGTGTTAAATTCTTGGTTGAAGCATCTGCTCCCACATCCTTTCCATCCACCTTTTTTCAACAATTTCATCATCCATTCATTCCTAAATTCATCAGCATCATTCACCCTTGGCAAATCCAAACCTTTTTTCACTCCCCACTCTCATCATAAAAAACAAAACATCAAGAAATTCATCATTGAAGAATTCAACTGTCACCCTCAATCCTGCAGCCATTCCAAAGGAAAAACATTCACATATTCAATCAATCAAACACTCATTTTGAACATAATAACTATCACCTGAATAAAATCTTCCAAGCTTAACTTGGTGGTCTTGTTTTTTGATAGTATAGAAAGGCAGAGCTTACAACTTGATCATACCTTTCTCAATTCAGAAAAAGTTTCTAACAAAAACTTTTGGGTCTTAAAACAGCACCGGTCTCAGGTGATCAGGTGGTGGCTAGTTTGAGTGGCTGGTCTTGTATAGTACCTATTCTGCCTGAATGTTGTACCCCTCTTTGCCCTTTTTCTTCTGTGCTCCCTCCACATCCGGAATTTTCTGCAGTGATGAGGATTTCTGGTGACTGAAAATCATCTCTCCAGTGGCACAACCGGCTATTTCATGCTTTGGAAAAAGCTGTTAAGTCCTATCTGCAGCTTTTTATTCATTCCTTTGAAATTTGCTCTTGGTTTCCCCACTTCGGTGAGACAAGTGCTGTGGCTAAAATTGAATAAAGATGGGCTTCTCTCAAAATTGAAATTCCCTCTGAAAAAAGTGTGATTTGGTGGTTTCTGATGTGTTGGGGCTGGTGTATCCAGCTGAAATCTTTGGGAATGAATACATTGTGACATTTGGGATCATGCAACAAAATTTTCTTATTGATTTCTTCTCAAGTCACATTCAGAAGTGGAAACCAAACTAAAAAATTCTTTCAACATAATTAATAATTAAGACTCAAGTGCAGGCTCTAAAGTTATTACGCTGCAATAATGCTAAATAATACACTAAGGGGTTATTTGCTTCATTTCTCAATTAACTCAAATAGTACAACTCAGGGTTTGACTGCTGCCCATACACAAGAACAAAATGAGGAAGTGGAAAGATTCAATTGGAACTTAGGTGACATGGCACACTGTATGCTGAAACAATATGGCCTGCTGCAAAAAATGTGGACCTTTGACTACAAATTGGCAGTTTTTATTCATAATTTTTTCCAAAATCCACAGACCAATGGCAGAAATTCTTCGGAACTCTGGACAGATTTTGAACCTTAAACAAACAGCATCTATCCATTTGGAGCACACATGTATGTTCATATTCCTGAAGAGAATTGCAAAAAGCTGGATGACAGGGCTTGTTTATGTTATCTAGTTAGTTACTTGGAGGATGGTCATTGGTGGCATTTATGGGATGGAAAATCAAAACAACTTATCACTTCTTCTGTTGCAGATTTTGTAGATTATGGTTGAAAAGAAACTTTGCCAACATCACTTTACAAGGGATCTGGTGGCCTACGGTTAAATCAAGTGTCATTTGAACTAGGCAAAGTCCTGGTGGAGGTTATTTGTGAGGAGCAGGACGGCATGACTGATTAAATACCACAAATCTCTTGATCTGGAAGTAACAAAGAACTTAAAACATGTGAAGCGGTCAGAATTGTGGGAATGGTGTAAGAAATTGGGCTGGAATGAAATTTCTATGCGTGTGGGGTTTGGTTTTTTCTTCTTCTTAAAAAGACTTATTGCCAGCTGCTGGAAACCATTGGAGGAGGTGGTGTATTGTGATGACAAAATGGCAATTCTTCTTGTGATGGAGGATAATGCATCAAGCGGACAACTCAAGCATTTGGACCAACAATTTTTTTTTACTCGAATGAAGTTATTTTCAAGGAGAATGACAAACTTTGCTGGTTCAAGACAACAGATCAAATGACAGATGTGTCAACAAAGCGCTTGGGGGCTGTAAATCATATCACAGCAAGAACCTCTTTCTTTTTTGTGATTTATCTGATATTTTTGCTACCTTTTAATATTTTTTGTCTTTCATAATTTTCTTTTGATCTATCTTCATTTAATTTCTTTCACTGTCTTGTGTGATTTCTTTTGGGTCAGCCTTTATGCACACCAAAGTTTTACCACATGCACTCCAAAATGGAGTGCATTGGTGTTACCCAGGAGGGGGTTTCCAGATCGACAGGAAGTCTCGGGAAGTCCTCCACTGTTGTTGCCGTAGTACTGCAGCCTTCGGCCGGAAAGACGCCCATGCAAGTTCCGGCATCATGTGTGCCAATCTTGTGAGCTTGATGATCTGGGCTTGATATGTATACCCAGATCGACACAGCCGACCAGGACAGCCGAACGGGGCGCCCGGCGGCGTAAGGAAACTCGGAAGTGAAGGGTAAAAGGATATTCCCAATGACATGTAAATTTCAGCCAAGTTAATCCGGAGAGGATGTGTTGCCGCCAATCATAATCCCACAAGCGATATCACACATTTCCGTTCGATCCTCGCTTTGGTCTTTATTCTCATACGATCGGATAAACCCCAGACTCGGAAGAGGTAATCACATACGGTACTACCCGTCATGATGATTGGACTGTTTGAGAGAATTGATTGGACCGCCGAACAGATCCCAGATCTCACAGGTCAGTGGAAGTTTGGAACCTCCTTGAGAACCCTATATTCCTTCCGTGCTCACATCTTGTTGTCTCGATCATTCGTCCTCCTTGTTCACCCGCGTAGGACGAGTGGCCATTGTAACAGGTGAGAAGGTTTTCCCTTTTAGGAGAGGGGGGCTAAAAATCTAGTTAGAAACGACCTGATACAATAACTCTTGGGATTCGTCGCAGGTGCTAATACCGGCATAGGCTACGTTACTGCGCTAGAGCTCGTTCGACACGGAGCGAAGACCTAGTAAGCCGGAGAATCGTTGATGACCATGAAGGATTTCATGGCCCACCCTTCAATATATGTATATAACCCGGAGGAAACTGACGAACTGGATGGCTGATAACCGCCTGCAGCCTGGCTTGCAGAAACCCGACGCGAGCCAAGGAGGCCATCGAGAAAATCAAGGCGGCGGTGCCCGGCTCGGAGCCTCAGTTCTTGAAGTTGGACATCGCCTCGCTCAACTCCGCTCATGCGGCTGCCCACGAGTTCCTGACGTTGGAAAGCAGGCTCGACATCCTTGTTAACAACGCTGGAATAGTCTGAGTCTCCCTCTCTTTATGATCTGAACCCGCACCACCGTAGGACCATCAAACCACCCCAAACGATTCTTTCCTAGTAGATTTCCTAGTAGATCTGATTTACTGACTCTATATCTGATAGGCTTTTACACCATATCAGTTGAGCGAAGATGGCATCGAACTGCAACTCTGCAATGCCACTGGCCACTTTGCATTCACGGGTCCCTTGCTCGCCCTGCTTGAGAAGACGTCCCAAGAACCTGGCTCGCACGTCCGAATCGTCAACTTGTCTAGCGACGCCCACTTGTGGGTTTGGAGGACGCCGGATTTCACCTCCTTGAAAAGCTTGAATGAACACTCTTACTGCTGGGTTGATAGATATGGATTGAGCAAGCTGATGGTAAGCTTACCAAGTCCTGAATGAAATATTTCTAACCAATGATCTAGTGTTTCGCATGCGACAGACTGTCCAACATTAACTGTTTATATCCTTCAATGTCGCAGAACATCCTTTTCACTAATCAATTACAGAAAAGACTCAGCCATACGAAAATTATTTGTACTTCGGTTGTAAGACCTTCATGTTTGACTAGTATACCAAACTCCGTTTACTAAATCATCAATGACTTGATTCTTGATGTCACCTCGAAGCATCCTGGTGGAGTGGATACTACTATAGGAATGGGTGAGAAGATTCATTCTCTGAACTCTTAGCTTTAGCAAAAGATGAACCGATTGCTGATTCGCATCAACACTGCGGCATTTTGATGATACAGGCGACTTATTAGAGCGTTACCCCATCTTGAAAATCTTTGTGGTGAGTAGCAACAATATTGCCCCATGTCGATGATATTAATATTTTTTCATGAGCGAGCAAGAGACTGATAGTGTATTATGGCATGGCCTCGCGTGGTATGTAGTGGTTGAAAAGCTGGGTCTTCTTGACACTAGAGAATGGTGCCATCACGTCATTATATGCCGCGACAGCCCCGGAGGTCGAGGCCAAAGACTTGAGGTGAGGAGACGATTTTATTCAATTCGTCTCTCAGCTTCTGCGTCTTCAAGTTCCAAAGACCTCTTTCCATGTCAACTAACTGAACTCTTTTTTTTTCTGTGGGAAACGCAGGTCTTGTTATCTCTGCCCGTTTGCAAAGGTGGCAAGAAAGTCGCAGCTAGCTCAAGATCCCGAGGGTATTCTTGGGAAAAAATTATGGGACCTATGCGAGGCTCTGGTCAGAGAAAAAGTGAAGGATCACTAGAGATATTTCCATCATTGGGCCTGCGCGATATTTATGGACGCACCATGATCTGAAATCCTACATAAACCAATCCACGAATTGAACCGTCGAAAATCTTTCTCTTCTATCGTCTGAACCTATGTATGCCTTCCATCTTCTGCCCCTTCACAATTCTCCTTTTTCCCTCGACTCATTTCAGTGTCTGGTCGATGTGATGCCATCCTTCCAAAAGACTGCAGTTTTGTGTAAATATGTACCCTTGTCGATTACTATTCCAATGCACAGCAAGGACAAATGAGGAACTCTTCACTTCCTCGATCTAGTTGTTTGTTGGGTACACAATGCGGCTATCTTTTCTTGTACATCCGCCGCTGAGAATTTATATTTTACTCTTCAAACACAAAAAGAAAACCCCCCAGCCGTTTCTCCCATTGCCAAGGAAAGTCAAAGAACAATGTACGGCAGGCAGGAACTGGTCAGGAGGCAAGCAAAAGGGTCTGGCCGGGAATTGAACCCGGGACCTCACCCAAATGCCTGTTAAGCCCTAAGGGTGAATCATACTACTAGACCACCAAACCGTTGAAAGGTGAATCCAATAAGCAATATATAAAAGCCGTAGCAGAGGACTAACGTTCTCTCCAAGGCCTGTTTAGCCGCAGGGACATAAATACATTTTCTGCATGTAGGTCAGTGATTTTGTTTTCATTATTATTCTGTGACATTTTTTGCTCGGTTATAGGGGTATGGAAGTGTTGGAATGCATTTATGGTCCGATTCTGAGGGAGGGAGGAAAGGCTAAAAAGAAGGTCACGAAGACCAAACTATGTCTTTCCGGCTTACTGTTCGGTGAACTATTCGCAATAGTCGGCCAGCCTTCTATTGTATCAACTCTTCTCAAGACGTGTCGGAAGGTGTCGGAGTGAGAGCAGGTGAAGCTTGAAGCTGGTTGAAGGCGACATGAAAAAAAAAAATGAAATGAATCGATCGCGGGTGCCGCATATGCATATGCATATTGCACCGGCACGGCAGCGGCCACCGGTGACGTTCGAGCCGAGGCGGGACGGTTGTCGACCCTCCGCCATCATGTCACTCAGTAATACCGAAGTGAGTCGATGTTTGATTCGTCAAACAAGCAGAACCACTGATGCTCTCTCTCTGGAACCTTGAGGTAGTTTCTCGCGAAGCTCACCGACCTCTTCACTCCGAACCCACATCGCCCACACACATGTTTTCTGACCCAAAAACGATGTCAGTCAGCTCTAGCCCTCTCCGCTCCCCCCTTTGTTTGAAATATGCATCTCATTATGAATAAATCTCTCTTTAGTCTCGTATCAGCCAGATGGAGACGCACTCATGGACACCCCCGGAATCAAGCCAACGTTCAAGTGTCTCTTCCGTGCTACTGACGGCCATGGAGTCAAGTTTTCCACCTTGGTTTGTCTCTCCACTCAAACCCATGCATAATTTTGACATATGACGTCGTGCCCAAAAAAAGAAAAAAAAGTATCTGATGATAAGGAATTACTATATCTAATCATGTAGGTGGGACCGGAGGAAGCGGCGGCGTTCCAGAAAGCGTATTGCGGCGTCCTAAGGGCCGGGATGGTCGGGAAGCTGAAGCCGAAGAAGAAGAAAGTAGCAGGGAAATCGGCGGCGGCCACGGTGGTCAGCTTGCCCAAGATCGTAGGGCCCAAGCGAGGCCCAGGCGTGGAACGCAGACGCAGACTGATCAGAAAACGCTCAACGATCTTGCTCAAGATTCGCCGCCGTAGATTGGTCAAGGCTTCTGCCGCTACCTCCTCCTCCTCATAATCGGACTCACACACTTTGTGCAATTAAACTCGCGTTCCTCTGTAATATCAATATGTTTTTCTTAGGCGTAGGTATTTGACCATCATTTCATCCACCATCTCAACTAGGTTGACTCAGTGAAAGATCGTCGAATCATCAACAACAAGCTGTCTTGAAATCGTCCGGACTTGAATACTTCGCGCTGGCTGTTGGGGTCCAGTGTCCCGGATGAGCTGTGTTCAGAAGACCCCCGCCACTCCATCCAACTCACGTGTCCAACATTTCTGTCTGAAGTCTCAATAGTGCGGGAAGCTCAGTCCTTTCCTTTGTCTCCACACCATTCTTCCTTCTTTTTGGTATATAATCCAGCAGGAACAGGGGATGTGCATTCAGTCGTATGGGTGAATGGCTTCATGAAGCTGAGTAGTGCTGGTACCCTAGGGTGTTGATGTAAGCTCCATGTATACACTAGGTGGACTCATTTCTGAGTTCTGCAAATCTCCATACATTTACATAGCTCTAGAAAAGTATGGAGATTTAATTAGGGTATTCTGGACCCATCAATGAGTCAGCCTAGTGCTTCTCCACACTTTTCCATACTTGCCATAGAGCTGCATAGAAAGTATGGATATTTGATGAACCCCGAAATGAGTCCACCTACTGCATTGTTGGCACATGCTATGTGAGGCTTATATATGGATAGGCCAGATGAGCATAGTTGTGCTGTGTTGCAGCTTGCAATGATGGTGGCAATGATGATTGGGACATTCAATATAACTGTTTGTATAACAAGGGTTCAGGGATGTGGGTTGCATTGGATGAGCCAGTTTCTGGTGATATGCAGCACTGGCTGGAGGATGTTGAATGGTGCTTGTCAAATCCTGCTTGGTTGAGTGGTTATTTATTGGTATATATCCGTGTATTTATAATTCTATCCATAACGTCCATATTAAAATGAAACAAAGTAATCCTCATCAGTGCCAGATTATTTGGAAGTGGACTCTGCTAGCATATTGGGAATATGGGGAACTTGTTGCTCAAAATGGTTTTGACCTCAAGTTCCAGCTCTCTGGGCTCCTTCATATAAACCACTTTCTCCTCAATTGATCATGTATCCCTGTAACATCATGCATCAAGTGAAGGGAGTAATTTTAAGCAAACTGAACAACAAGTCCCTAGCCTTCAAGGGTGCAACAAGCTGTGTGCTTGTCTGACTGCCAAGGAGGGCCTTTGTCTCAAAACCATTTATCTAGCCTGATCCAGGACTGGAATTTTTCTGTAATAATACAAAGGCCATACTTAATACCCCTTTCCAGAGAATCTCTCTGTGCCTGCCAGCAGAATTAAAATCCACAAATTATTTATGGCCTATGGCTCTTCAGCCAGACAATTTCTTCCCTCCCTTCCCTTAGGAAATGGAGGAATGAATTCCCATGGCCCAACTCCAAAGTCAGGATACACACTTGGTTATGTCACCCCACCTTGTACACACCCCTGATACAGCTTGAACTCCTTCAACCCCATGAGATAAAATGTGTTAGGCTTTGTCAAGTGGCAGAGAGGCCATGATTCCAGCCAGGTGCAGCACATACAACCTAAAACACTTAGACAAAAGTGCATGACAGGCTTATGAAGGCCACCACTCCTTTTTGGGAAAGGCTCCATTGAGGGACAAGGAGTAGGGATTGATGGCTGAACAAGAAAGGATCCCTTGAGCAAGTAGGAGTAGGGATTGATGGGTGAACAAGAAACAATAATCAGGGAAACCTGTAGCTTCTTATGACACCCAAACCACATGTAATGTAGTCTCATGGTCTGGGATTTACAAATGCTTTTGTTGGCGCATAGGTCATTTTGGCCTTGGTTTTAATTCTGTCTCAGGCACACAGGACAGGATTGAGTGTAAGTCTCTCTGCATTCACAGAGAGGTTTTTCTAGGCTCAAATTTTAATGTGAAATGAAAATTAGGCCATAGATATGAGTCAGGAAGAACTGATGTAAATAACTGATGAATGCAAATGTGCCATTAATATAGCTGTCTGGTATTAAATAAGTAATTATGGTGCCTTAATCCATTTCACTGAATTTCACCTGAAATTTAGTGCCATTAAAATATTCATTGTATCACTTTGTAATTACTAATTGCATATAGAAATCCTCAAGGTTCTTTTTCTAATGCTCTAAGGCCATTATTGTAGTTGTTGTAACATAAAAAATAAACTTAAAACAACTCCAGACATCATTCATATATAAAAAGGCCCTTGAGAGTGCAGAAATCAATTCATGTCAAATTGTTATAAAGTTCAAATTGTCCCTTGAGTTAATTGATAACTTAAGTCTTATTAATTTCAGTTCATCTGAGAATTAATTAGAAAATATCCATCCAAATTAATTAATCACATCATCGCACTGCATCAATCAATGTACCATTTATGAGTACCTCAGAGACCTCTAGTATCTCCCATGAGAACTTCTGAGTCATATATACCTAAAGATATACAAACCCCTTCTTCTTCTGGGATTGATCCACAGTAACTACTACTACTACTATTAATTATACTACTACTACTACTACTACTACTACTACTATTAATTATACTACTACTACTATTATTATTATTACTACTACTAGCATTTCTGATCCATTACTATTATTCTGTGATTTTATTCTACTAATACTACTCTACCTTTAAAGGCAAAATTCTTTGATGCTAACACTACTACTATCAACTAACTAACCACTAACCACTAACCACAAGCTACTAACTGGTAAATACTGCTGAGTAGGCGGGGAAAACTTTTTTATTTGGTGGTTTGAGGAAATCCTTTTTTATATTGAAGAGTGAGGAATTTTTGCTGCAGCCAAACTCCCTGAGGGATTTTTGCTTCAGGGGGACTAATATTACACCTGAATCCTGTGTCTGGATTGGTCTGAATCACTGTCATCTGAATAACATCCCATGATTGGCCAGGTTTTGGCCTGAAATGGAGTTTTCTGGTTGGCCAGTGCCAGACTCACCAGTCCACCCATCCTTCCTACTCTTGGGGCCTCTACCTCTTTTGCCACATCTTTGCTCCTTCTCTCCTTTTTCCTTCCAACATAATTATTTCCCTCTGCCACTTTTTGAAACACTGAATTCCAAAACCATTATACAGCAGTATTCCCCCTTACACAAATTAAACATTCTTACAAAATACTTACCCTTATAATTATTCCTAACCTCCATTCCATTCCTGCTCAAAACACAAATTTTACCAGTCATGCATAGTAGGTCCTCCATTCCAATCCTGGTTGAGACAAAAAACTTACCAGTCATGATTTGTGCTCTGTTCACTTGGCTCCAACTGTATCCAAGACATTATATACCTTTACACACCATTTTCTCCATTCCAATCCTTGTCAACACAACCTTGCCATATTACTTGTTGTATTTCTGATCTGTATATAGATCCTAGCTCATCATATCCATATGTCCTCCTCTTATTGTGAATCAAGTGGGTTTGGGCACAATCCAAAGTCCCGATTGGCACTGTGCCAATGGAGATTGAATGAGTGCCCAGGAGGCTTGATCTGACAGCTTCAACAGGGCAGGGATCTCGGCACATCCCCAAGTTCCGCTGGGCTGATTAAAGCTCTTGGCCAATAAGATCTTCTGTTGACCATATCTTCACTCTCATCCCAGAAAACTTTGAGTCTTTTTTGATTTCTTTTCTCTTTCCTCTTCCAGTGGCCTTTCAATTTATACTTACCTTTTTTTTCTTCTTGAGATGTCAGACTCTGTTGACCCAGAAATTGAGGTCAACAGGGAAAGAGTTTGGGTTTTGCCTGAGGAACATGGAGAATTAAACAAACAAAATTTTGAACCAGAAACAATTCAAAATGCAAAACAAAAGATAGATCACTGAAAGAAAAACTGGCTCAACTGCAGGCAGTTGATTGAGTTTTTCTTCCAGTGGATGAAAGCAAACTTCTCAAAATTCTTGGCTTACCCACAAAGACCAACAAAGACTGAAAACCCAATGCCATTATCAAACCTGAGATCCATGAGTTAATGTGGGAGAAAGATATTGCTTGGTTTTTTGTAGTCTGTACTATCATATTTTCAAATGTGTTCAAGGCCAGCTTTGCAGTCATGGCACATTCACTTGGCTTTGGCCAAGTTGAACTTTTCCATGACCCACCCCAACTTTGGCATGTGCCAAACGGGGGTTGGGCCAGTGCCAAGTGCACTTGAAGCTTGGCCAAGTGGACTTTAGGCTCGGCCAAGCGCACTTGGCCAATATTTGGCCTAACTTGGCTGAATGCCCAGACGCACTTTTTTTTTTTTTTAGTGTAATTTGGCCGTTGGCATTGCACACTATGAATCTGACGGACACCCTAACCTAACAAGATTTAAAGTAAGACAACCACAACTGAGAAAAGTGACTGAAACCAAACAAAGTGATGAGAGCAGATGCACTTGATTCACAATATAAAGAATGTAAAGTAAAAGCTGTGGGTTTATGCAGTTTTGGAGGTCAGATATGGGGAAAAAGTAAAATCTGGTGAGGCCAAATGTGTATCTGGTATGAGAGGTTATGCCCCTATAGAAGTGTCAAAAAATATAGTTGGGATGGGGTGAAGGTTGATTTGTAAGTCAAAAGTTCTGTATGTTGGGGCTCAAGTGCCAATAAGAGGATGCAGTGCGGCAAGACCTGATGGTTTCTTGTTCAGAGGCTCTAGCCACGTATAGATATACTAGATAGATCATGGCCAACTTTTGGGCACAGAAATTGATCAAAATGAATAAGAAAAAC
>SMGU01005322.1:0-15000 GCA_004348175.1 Puccinia novopanici
AGGTAGGATAACAGATTATGTTGAAGGTTGGAAGGAGCAAAAGAAGGCAGACTGAAAGGGACCATGCTATGCAGAAAAGAAACAGAGGTGAGCTAGACGATGCTTTACTGGATTTCCAGCGAGTGGAACAGTTCAGAGTACTCACATACGGCGCAGAATGGGAAGATATGTTGTTGATGATGGTTGTTGTTTTCGATTTTTGGTTTAATCAGAAAAGAAAAGAGGAAAAAGGCTGGATTGGAAAAGGAGGGGGGCGGGGTAAACGGGGATTCACCGGGAGGAGAAACAGCAGGAAGCGGGGAATATGGAAGACAAAGCCAAGAACGCTGCCAAAAAAAGAGACGAAATGGGAAGTAAACCTTTCTTGTTTCTACCAAGAAGCCCATTTAAAAAGATGCCTCAAATTGTTTGCGAGTTCTCAAACTCAAGGAACAATGGGATCATCCCAGTTGCAGATTGTGTTTCCCTTTTGCAAAAAAACAGAAGAAACCTGTCCAACCAGACTTCTAAAGGAATTTTCAAATTAACCATGGTGAAAAGATAATTCTAGGAATATACCATTTCCCTCCAAGGCAGTCCCAAATTAATTCCTTTTAACTCATTCAACCCATGGCCTGAACTGGCAAAAATTATGCAACAAGATTGGACTTTATCACAAAGTGAGGCTATGCATGTTTGCATGATATGACAGCCATAACATGTCAAGTTTTATGACAATTCATTTGATGGTGTCTTCATGTCCATCCAAAATCCCCCATATTTGAATTACTATTATTATGGTCATAGTAATCTGTAAATTGCATATGTCTTGTATGAAACATTACATGTGTCATAAGCTGCTAACAAACACAGCCTTAATAGAGGATTTTATGCTATTAATCTTTGAATGAGTAAAAATAAGATTAATTCAACTATTTTCTTCAATTTATTAGTTGAGAAAAAAAATGAAATGTGTTTTATGTATACAGATTCAAATTCTGAATGGAATTTTAATTGTGTGTTCTATGCTTGAAATACATGTTTATGCTCAATCAACAAAAATATTTCTCCAAGCTTTCCAAGATTTTGATTGCTGCTGGTGTCAAAATTCCAACCTATAAAGGATAGATCAAAAATTATTGGTGCTGTGGACTGTGCATTAACAATGTATAGTATGTATCTAGAAGAGATATGAAGGTGCATTCAAGATTTGTAAATAGTTCAAATGCAAGGTTTTTTCATAGCTGAAAACTTGTTAGAGGAAGCTGAGAGATAATTCTATCAAGTTACAGTTAAAATTAGCATTCCTGTAAACTTGATAAATGGGATTTCTACACTTAAGAAGTGGTTGGTAATTCATCCCAATTAACTGAATCCAGGAAAAACGGCTTGTGTTTTAACTTACTATACAATGATAAATGAGGTCATGGAGAAGTAAAAAAAGTTGAATAGAATATTATGGTAAAAGATAAGAAAATTATTGAATCATTTGAAGTAAGAATGATGTAATGAATATAGACCTCTAATAGTTCCTTGATGGAACCTTAATAGTATAGAAAAAAAAGCCTCTTTTGGCCCTTAAATAGATACTCAGAATATTCACTGCCATATTCTGGGGATCCATAAAATATTTTACTCCTAATTTTAGATTATTATTTTACTTCACCAAACTCTTTTCACCCTTCTGGAATATTGGAAAGTCATCTTAAAATTTTCCATTTAATCCTAAACTTCTTCCTATACAGTCTTTGCTTCAATACCACCACCTCTGTCTGATTAAACCTCTCAGGTGCATACAATCCAATTCTTACCCTTTTTTACAAACCAATTAATAGAATTTGTTTACCAAATATTCAATAAAACTTCATTATTACAAGCCTTTGGGTCTAGAAGGGCCAAAGGTCATATCCTGCCTTCTAAATTTACTAATGAATTATTAGGTTTTCAGGATTCTGAGAGTCATTTCTGTCTTCAATAATGCTTCAGAACCATTATAGTACATGGTTTGCCTATTTTAAATACCAGGGTTTTTATAAACAGAGCTTACAGTGGATTTGACTGCTATTTTCACACTTTCTGGGGAAATATTTTGGTGCAGAAGCCGGTTGTTGAGTTTATAAAATATAAAATAAATCAGGGATAATAAAATTATCTTAATTTTGAATTTCATTTCTAAAAAATACTTATTCTTCTGATTTCTTTTATTCCATTTTATAGTGATAATTAAATAGAAACATGTGTTGCATTATTTGAGTCAATGAAATGATTCAGATATGTGAAGAAAATTTGGCCAAAGGCCTTAGAAGAAAGGAAAGATGAGCTGGTAAAATTAATAGCACAGAATGCTCAGGGACTCAGAACAACAGATGATAGGTAAACCAATGGAGCAAGTCTCACTGATATGGGCTTGGAATTAAGTGAGGGATTTTCTTATGGGTTTGGGGGTTTGACACGCAAACCCCTAAAATTGGTTGTGTGGCCCCTTGAATGTTGGCTCAATGTCTAAGGGGGGTTGCGCAACCAAAAAACTGCCAGGATTGGGGGTCACTGAACAAATTTTTAAAAAAATCTAATTATTTTTCATAAATTTTTTTGGAGGTCACAATCAGAGTAATTTATGGTATTAAGGTTTATTCCTACATTTTTAGGGGTGAAAAATCTAATGGTAAGATTCATTTCTCCAACAATTTTTTTTTCTACTCCTATTGGTGTTATGCCTGATTTTTTGGAGGTATTTTTTCAGGTGACAAATCAAGAGATATTGGGAAATTTCAAAATTTATTCCCAAGCTTTCAATAGTTAAATTTATTTTGGTTAAATTTTGATCATTCTTCCTATTTGGGGGGTGTCATAACTTTCTTTTTCCCAAATAGGAAGAATTATTGAACTTTAACCAAAATGAATTTCATCATTGTTTTTTTAACCATTAAAAGCTTGGGAATAAATTTTGAAATTTTCCAATATCTCTTGATTTGTTTTTATTCATGCAATTCCATCCAGTACTTGCTGAGATAACTGGATGAATAATTCCAGCCAAGTAAATGTTTTTTACCAAACCTGCAAGTTTTATTTCTTGTGTTTTACATATCAAAATGGTAAAAAATAAAAGTAGAAACAAAGTTGTTTCTGAATCTGTTGTGGGCGATCTCTGGTGATAAAAATATGCTAGCCTTGCTTGATGGGACAACAGCTGCTGCTGACCGGATCTCAGAGGCTTTGGCGGAGGGACAGGCCTTGGAGGAGACAATAATCTTGGTCTGTCAAAGGCATGGCAAGCCTCCCAAAAACATTTTACCCAAGAGAAGATTAACCACAGGTAAAATCCTGGTCTGCGGATACCAGATAACAGTTTGCTTTCTATGTATTGTATGTGTAAATGGAAACCATGTAACAGGTTGTGCACAAGGTTTGGCAAGGGATGTTTGAGCCTACTACATAGCCCAGATGTTCTTGGACCTTGTAAGCTTGCAATCAGCCCTAATGACCATTCATTCCAGCTCCCTGACCTGCTTGAACCTCAGTGTTTCATACGTCGTTGGAATGTTTCACACAATGTCATTGCAAACCTCCCCCAATATTATCCACCCAGCAAACCCTCTCATAACCTCCACCTGCAATACTGTGATTGATCCTAAATCCAGCACCAATTCTTTCGTTCGAGATTTCATTACACCTGTGACCAACTCGATTTTCAGCTCTTTGGAGCCTCCTTCCAAAGAGACTAGTACCTATAGTAGTAGGCAAATCAACCTTCAAGTGAGGCATTGCTCACTTGTGTTTGGATTATTCCAATGATGCTGACTTTATTTTTGTCCAACAGCCTATAAAAATCACCACTTCCTTCAAGTTATACGTTGCGACTAAAAACAAGAAGAAGCAGAAAATCTGGTCTTTGGTCAGCTTGTTCAAAGACTTCGTGGTCACTATTGATGGCAGTGACACTTCCTACTCACGGTTTCAACAGCTGGTGGTGGCGGCCTGCGAGACTGAGTTTGCAAATACTGCAACGTTGATTGAAGAGTCGATTGAAACTGGTTCACCCAAAATCAACTGGATTGGTTCCATCCCTCGAGTTGCGGGCTGGACCAAATCGGATGGAAACATCATTTCTAGCTCCGATATCTTTACCGAATGGGTTGAAGCGGCAACCTCATACGGCCGGTCCACCATATCCTTGGCGTTGAAGATGGCCAACCCTGCTGAGATGATCAAGCGAGGCCGCCAGGAAGATCTCCTGGCTCAAAGAGCCATGCGAGCCCGATCCGCCAGACATGCCGCTGCACTCAAACGAAAAGCGGGTGTCAGCGATGATGAAGAGGTTACTACCTCTGACGCAGAGGACAATGATCGAGTCAATATCAAAATGAAGCTCCTGTACGATACTCACCCCATCAACACTGTTTACGACCGCAAGGTGCCAGTTTACGTCGACCCAACCAACCCCAAGAGGTACATTCTGCTCACCATGGTTAATTTCCAGGAGTGGGCTAAGGCTTTGGTATGTTAAGTTTCCCAAGCCATCCTGTCCCCCCCACCCCAAAAACCCTCCCCCTTTCTTCAAAATGAGTTTGCTGATTGATATGTTTCTTGTATCTCAGGTGGCAGTCAAGTCGGGGGTTGACATCAATACCCCACCACGTGGGTTGCCTTACTTGACCCAAACAGGCCCCTCCCCTTCCAAGCGGGCTCGGTTGGCGACCTCGGCCCCAGATGCAGTCAAGCACTCGCTCGCTCAGCTTTTGGCGGAGGCAATGCATGGCAATGCACCCGAATCCACTAGTACAACGGATGCGATTGTCCCCAGCTTGGATTTGGCCGGTTCGTACATCCCTCAGCCCACGTTAATGGACTACCTCTCTTACCTTAAGATCAATCCAAGGGAAACGGTCCACCAAATATTGATAGATAATGGGTTGGTGTCCAATCATTTCTTCAAGTCGGCAAACCTCTTGCGCAAGGACGTAATCGAGCTTGGCCTCACTCTAGGAGTTGTCACTCTCCTCTTTGATTGCGCCAGGCGCTTTGATAAGCACCTTGAGCGTGAAAGGGTGCTTGCCTAGCTTTACCCACCTGCCTGCTCATATGCTCGACTCTTTTCCTGATGTCTTACCTTGTCTCTCTACCCAAAATAAATGCTTATCTCATCTTTGACCGGTTGGGATTGCTGGGCCTGGGCCTCATAAAAAAAAAAAAAAAAGGAAATAATTAAAAATACATATAAAAAAACTAGCTATCCATCTCTCTCCCTATCCCAATCTTGTCTCTCTCACATGATATTGGTTTCCTCGCTTGTCCTGAAAATCAAATGACTCACAACCTGGTCTGCTCCTGAATGTGCTCTGCCAAAATGTTCTCTCTCTGTCTGCTCCTGAATGTGCTCTGCCAAAATGTTCTCTCTCTGTCTGCCAAGTTGTTATCTGCCTGCCTACCTGACTGTTTGCTGAAAATACAAACGAACAGTATTGAATTGTCAACCGCAATGCCCAGGCAGTACCAAACCACTTGGCCTTGGCCATACAAGTCACAACAACTGGTGACAAAATGTTTGATGTCTTTCTCCAAGCAGGAGCCACAGTGCAGGCCCAGATCTGAGTTTGTGGATTAATCGGATGGAGGGTGCTACACATGAGAAGACCAACCAGCAGTATTCATGGCGGGCCAACTCTGACGGACTGGTTCAGGTGCCACTTTGCTTTTGGCTCATGGTTGTACTGGGCAAAACTGCCACTTCGCTTTTTGCTCACGGATGTACTGGGCAAAGGCAAACATATCTATGATATATGAAGATTACCATTGTGTGTGTTGATTGACATGACATTGAAAACAATCAACGATTGCATGCATGGAGGAGACCAGGAAAAAAACAACTGAACCAAGCAAGCTTTATTGAGGAGAAGAATCAGTGGAGATAGTTGGAGAAGAAGGAGACAATTGAGAAGATGATGGCATGTTGTAGCCGCAGTGCCTGTATAAGCTAGTACAAAGTTCTCTGGTCATGATTTCTGCCGCAGTGTGTCGCACTTCCCATTTGGCATCCATTGTTAGTGACATTGCCTGTGTTCGTTGTAGCTTACTCTTGACTGTCACAAAGCAGAGCTCAATTGGATTGAGCTCTGGGCAATACGGCGGCAAGAAAATCAATTGGACCCCTGCTTCGTCACATAGCTGTTGAACGCGCTGGCCTTTATGCACCTTGGCATTATCGCACACAAGAATTGAGTTGGGGGCTGGGTACCTGTTCATCCGAGGAAGCTTTAAAATTCAAGAAGGCAGGTATTAGAGTCCGTGAAAAAGTACAACAGACAAGAGAAGGACACTTACAAGATCCCATTTCAAAAAGTTCTCAAACTTTTTCGCGTTGATAGTATCTTCTCTTACCGTCAATAGATATAGCAGGAAGCAGGCTGAGGTGTTCTGCATTTTGGCGGATAACTGTGCGGACTGATGAGGTGCCTTGGGTAGAGCGAGCATAAGTTCTCAGCAGGTCTTTGTCACAGACCGCACTTTCATCTGATGGAGAATAACATAAAAACCCCAAACAATCAGCCATGGAACATGATCAAATGAGGCCAGGAACACTTACCTGTGAACACTAAGAATTCAGCTGGAATGTTGCGCATGTTTTCCACATAAGCGTACTTCTTGATGAAACATTTTTGAGTGTTGATAGTATCTGCCTTTTTGAGTGTGATGGACAAGTGGTTGACTAGATTCTCATGGACTGCTTCCATGCTAAGCAGAGTCCCCGTGTGATTGTATAAACGTTCCCTGATTTTGTCCAAAAAGAGGCCAGGTTCGTCTTTGATCAGCTGGACCATGAAGTTGCTGTCATCGTCGGATAGGGTTCTTGCTTGTCCTGTTTTCTTGTACTCATTGGGGTTATTGATTATGGACTTGGTTTCCTTGTAAAGTGCCATCCATCGATTGAATGATTGACGAGAAATTCGGAGTCCTAAGCTTGCACGGATATCGTCTTGGGATTGACCTTGGAGTGACATTCTAACCACTGCGACTTTGATTGCCGGTGGATAAGATACAAACATGATGTCGTTATTGGGGATGGACCAGATGAGACGCAAGCAATGAGGAGGAGGGTGGGGCGTGGAGTTGGGAGGAGGCCGGCGTACGATTTGGTCAGTCATACAGGATGTGCATCGAGTTCCCATCGATCTGAGTGACGAAGTTGATGGGTGTCGTCGTTGACCCTGTGCTGGAATTGACAGTTTGACGTGATGAGACATTGGAGGGATATCTGGACTTTTGGCAAAAAAGAAAAAAAAAAAAAACTCACCTCAACTCACTAAATGCATAATATTCCCCGGGGGCAGGTTCTGAAAAATTGGACTCGGTCCAAGAGTTCTTGCAAATACAATATGTTGTTTTTGTTTCCATACTTGACATACTTATTTTCTGTGGGAGTATGGAATTATGGAGTCTCTATGGAGGTTTTGTAATTCCATACTCCCACAAAAAAACAAGGAAAAAACTGGAAAAAACAAGTATGTCAAGTATGGACAAAAAATGGCATACTTTTATGGACAGGAAATGAGTCCGCCTACTTTTCAAACATTTTTTTGTGACCGTGGTGTGTTAGGGGGGTTCACAATATGATTTCATCAGAAGTTTTTATGAGACTCATTGGAAATACAAGGGGATCAGAAGCAAAAAAATAATATTGTGAACCTCCCTAATGCAATGATTTGTAAGTGGCTGAGAAACAGAAGTGGTAATTAGGGTATTTTAAGGGCTCACATGGGTATCAGATGGGGTTGGGCATACAAGTTTTACTCTGGAGGGTGCTGCAGGGGACAAGCTGGAGAAGGTTGCATGGTTTGAGGGGTCAGTGATTGTTGGCTGAGGGGCTTGAGGAGTGATACAGATGGGGTCATGTACAGTGTAGATCAGAAATCAACAGCAACCAGGGAGTTGCAGGAAAGGAGTGGCATTTAAAGAATTCCAGAACCTTAACAAGGAGATACCTTTAAATCAGTGACAAGGTGATGATAGGAAGGGAGTGATCTTATAGATTGCAAGAGCTGATAACTGAATGATTTGATCAGATGATGATGTTATTGAGATGAAGAGAAAGAAATGAATTGGGAAAGAGAATTAGAACAAAAATTGAAAACTGTTCTTTCAGAACAAGGAACTTACACATTAACAAGGAGATTCCTTGAGATCAGAAATCTCATCAATCATAAAAGATGATAACTGAGTGAGTTGATGAGATGATGATGTTATTGATATGAAGAGAAAACAACAAATGAGGAAAAAGAGGAAAATAATTAAAAGGAAAATAATGGGCCAATGCCTCTTATCCAAAATCCACCTTCATGGTCTGTGTACCCTTGCACACAGACCTCAACCCTTGTTATTGCTGATTAATCCATCACAACAGATTCATCCATCATAACAGATTCATCCATCATAACAGATTCATCCATCACAACAGATTCATCTATCACAATAGATTCATCCATCACAAGAACATTGTGGATGCAGGAGAGGAGTGTTGTATCTATCTATATTTCTAAGTAGTCAAACAGCAGATATCAAGAGTCAGCTTAAATAGATAGGCCTTTTACACTTCAGAACTCAAGGAAGGGCATGCAGAATCTCTTTCCAGGTTTCAATAGCTGCACAGGTGATTGAAGGGGTGTGTGTTGGAGAATTTAAGGGCATACTCCCAGTGTTTGGTCCAAGCTTTCTGCAGTGATGTCCAATAGTACCCAACGCCAGCAGAGAAACGTTCTCAGTCTTTCTTTCAACAAGGCTTGCAGGAGAAAACCAACATGAGCTGGGGCAATTGTAGTGAAGCTGGGCTGGCCAGAACCGCAGGTAGATAGAGACAGAGCCGGCCGGATTGCATGCCTTGGATTATGATTGAAGGGGTTGTGGCTTCTGGTAGTGTGCAGCTCAAATCAAGGAGGATAATCCAAGTAAGGTGTTCAGGCATACTGAGACTTATGGGGGCCCAACTACGCAGCCCTTTTTGCCTCCCCACCCAGACGGGCCATCAGACTTACGCAGGGGAGGTGCTTTCCTGCTTGGGGCTGGAGCTTAATAATATGTGTACGCAAAACGTTTTACTTTCTGTCATTTCCAGCCGCTTCCTTCTCCCCCCCCCCCCCAGCTTAGCGCAGTTTGCTTCTCCAGCTAGTGCATGATCTGGTTGGTATTCCTCCAACTCCAGGGCATGGAGAAGGGAATTCCACCTTCTTCTTCATGCTGACCTGCCACACTGGCTCTTCCGGGTCATGATCCAAGCTCACATCTGGCCCACTATTGATGTTTTTTGTTTTTGTTTTTTCAGACATGGTACCTGTATTGAGAACTTTTTAATTAATTAATCAAGTACGTCAGAATCATAAAGAAGTAAAAGAGATCAAACAGATCAAGATTGAGGTTTGAAATGGGGTTTTGAGTATCAGGGAGTGCGGTGGATGGAATGTTAAACGAAGGAAGGCTCATGATGCGAGAGATACAAGCAAGATGTTATAGAAACAGAAGTACAAGGCGGGATGGTCTGAAAGGACCTTAGTGTTGATCAGGGGACGATGATGTGGAAAGACAGAAGCAGCGACGCGGGAAGGAGAGAAGGAAAGAATGAATTAGTGGAAGGACACATCACCGATGATCGATTCGATGGATTTTAGTTTGCGAATGAGGCTGGAGTTGATAGATCTGAGGCGCGAGATTTCCGAGCGAAGGGAGGCGGTGTTGGAGAGGTCGGAGTCGTAGTCTTCGTCGTACTCGACGGCACAGAACGGGTCCCGCGCCGTGGGTCGGGCCTGAGCTTGGCGGTGCCGGCGGCAGATCGTTGCGAGAGGCTGGGGAGGCGGCCGCGGCCATTGCAGTCGGGTGGTTTTGTTGCCTGGACGCAGTTCCTCGACTGCTTCGTTCTCCTGATCCTCCTGCGCGCTGCCGAGGAGACGGATCTTGCTGAGACGATGCTTGTGCGTCTGCTCCGGGTTCACCGGATGTAACGCCGTGGAATCGCTCGGAAGCCACTCACTTTCCAACGGTTCATCTTGCTCATCCCTCTTGGTTGCGTCTGAGGAGCAGCTTCCGGCCAGCGCCACCGTGGTCTGCTCCGAGCTCGGACTCGGGTTGAACATCTGCTCATGGTAGTCAATGTACCTGTCTGTCTCAGTGAGGCTCGGCGACGTTTCAATCGGATTCAAGCTTCGACGTCCGTCTCTGCCGTCTGGCCTCGGGCTGTCCTCAACTTCTTACCCAAAACTGGATTGATGACCGCTTGTTTCATAATCTGCTCACGCAGCGCTTTCTCTCTTTCTTCCACCGTTTGTAGTCTCCCAATCTCTTGAACCAAGCTCTCGATAAGGGTCTCTTGTTTGATGAGCTTCTTGTCTCTGCCTTCTATGTAATGTGTCAGCAATCCAATCACCTTGGCTGAGTTTCTTCGCTCTCTCTCCCACGCTCTGATGTGGCTGCTTCAGAATGGCTTCTTACGAAAGTATAAGGGGAGAGGAGAAAGAGTCAGTGTACAACTCGAGCTTTCGTTGGGGTAAGCTGAGAAAACAAAGCAGAAATTATTAGCATACGTATTACGTGACCAGGTGATTGATGGGACTGGTTTGCTGTGCTGTCTTTGGTACCCATCACGCCGTTGGTTGTGGACTCTGCTTGCTCAACAAGCCTAGACGGAACTGTAAGCCCAAGCCAAGTTTGGGAGTATTCTCAGTGTAGTCTGGCGAGTTATCAAGAGTGGCGTTGATTCTGTGGTCCTATAGCCAAACTCATCCAACTGATTCATGTCGTTGAAGGGCGATTTCTCGGGTGGAGCGGAGCTGATCAAGGGTGTAAGCTCAAAGGGTTCTTCTCCGATGGTCGATTGTTGGGAGACCGATGGATCCGAGGTGTATGTTAGGATGGAGGTCAATGGGAGGATGGAGGTGATTGGGACATGCGCTGGTTTAGAGCTGAGAGTCCGTTGGGAAAGAATTGTGCAGGAGTGGCTTCTTGGAGGGTGTCCTTGGACAATAATGTTGAAGCTGAATCCCGAGGAGTCTCCACAGGGTCGAAGAGCACGTTCGCGTGGTTCATGAGCCATAACGTGCTCTCGGCGGCGCGTTGACTGACAGCGTTTTTATCGACATCCTCAATGAAGCTGACTGGTGTTTGAGGGATAGACGCCGTGGACTAGTCTGGACGTTCGTCTGTCCGTTGTTCCTGCGAGGATGGAGGCCGAGGCCGGGAAGGCCAATGTCGTGGGGACGAAGAGCGCCGGGCCGAGCATGACCGCAAGCGAGTCATGCTGGATTCGATTCTCGGCGAAAAACGGGATCTGAGCCAAGAATCGGATCACATACGTCAAGAGACTCAAGGCGCGACTGGGCAGCAGTTGCAGGAGGTAGCGCGCGACGAGCAGCTGGAGCGAGTGCTCGTCTGCCGTCGGGTCTGCCTGTCTCGTCCGACTCGGCTCCACACATATTTTCCAAAAGATGTGGCTCAAAAGAGGGTGGAAGAGTGGCTCCGGCAGTGTCCTCAGGTAGTGTTTGAGAAGACCGCAGAGCGTGTGGATGTCTTCGCCGGACATGTCAACCCCGTTTTCGGACAAGATTCATACTTGGTCACCAGTTCATCAATCCGATCGAGGTCTCCGAGATACGCATAATGCCTGGTACTTGCATTCCTGCCACAACGAAGGGATTAAAATTATTGAGCTTGCCTGTTCTTGTCTCAAGGAAGCGGTACATGACTTGAGCTTACCCCGACGATAAATTTCTTCAATCACGTTAAACAAATGACCGGCAAAACATGGTATCGCTCGCCATCCGGACAACACACGTGGAGCAATTCATAATTTCCAATTTGGCGCCCAGATTTGAGAATATCTGCGTTGTTCGGGAAGGCTCAGTTTTCCAGAGGAGGCTTGCTGGCCAGGAAGTTTACCCTTGATTGAGCTCGAAATGAGGATGAAAGAAGACGGCCTACGAGACTTGCCGGTCGTCTTGGGTGTGGCGGGTCTGGGGTTGCGCGTAGTAGATCCTGACTTCCATCCCAGCTTTTCCAACAGGATGTTGCCCACGTAATTCGATTTCCTATGGCCCGGGTCAGGGCCGGCGGATGCGGCTTCGGCGGGTGGAGCGTGAGGAGACGGTAGATTGACCGACGGCTGTCGAAGATGAGCGGTGGCCTTCAGAGTTGCACAGGGGACAGACGGTAATGTACGCGTCTGTGGGTAGTCAAAGGCCAGCGGGGTGGGCACAGGAGCGTGTGGGTGCTGTGGATCCGGCGTATGGTGTACTGACTCCTTCGAAACACGCTCTTGGAGGTCCTGTTGGGTTTCGTACAGGCCAGTCCTGCTGATGAGCTGGTAAAGCGCGTCCGGGTTGATCAGCCTCTGGAGCTCATCCGTCCCGATCAAGGATTGCAACTTCTCCATGGTGTAGGCTCTTGACTGAAATTCTTGCGGCTCAGATTGCTGCTTCTTCATCAGCTTGGATGGCAGGGCTGCTTGGGGTGATTTGTCAATGTCTGCAGGCCATCGCAAGTTGTTTAATTCCTGCACAGTCTCAGGCACTTTGGAGCTTAGAATGCTCGGGCTGGAGGTGACGGATGGGTGATGGGGATACTCAAGCTTCATTCGAATGCTCGAGCCACCATCCGTCAGAGTTATTTTTGACTGAATGCTTTCGGGAGAGGTATTGACGTGGTTCGAAGGTGGCCTGAATTGTGGAATTGCACGTGAGACTTGACCAACAGTATTTCTTGTTGTGGCTGAGGATTCTTTGACCATTTCTGGATGGCTTGTGATGGTGCGCGTCCTCTGGTAGGTTATTGCACTAGGCTGCTGCACATTGTGAGAAGCCGGTATCGGCGATAGTGCGCGTAAGGCAGCAGGTCGTATTCCCCCCGGGCGCTGAAGCCTGAGTGAGCTTGCTAGGGTGACTGGGAATGGATGAGGCTTGCCGGTTGGGGCGTTGTTGGCGCTCGGAAGGGAGGGTGCCTTGCGAGGGACATGGCTGAAGCTCTTGGTAAGGGATCTGAAGTGAGTGGCTTGGTCTTGGATCGCCTTCTCCGATGGTTTCCTGTGCGCTGCCGAAGCACCCCCAGCCGGTTTACCCAGGGATACTGAGGAGGGGAAACTTCTCAGAGATTGTGTGGGAGGGTTGCGTGAGGTGGGGGTGGAGGGGGAGGAAGGATGGCGGCCGGGGATTTTGGTCGGGTTCCTTATGCTGCTTGCAGAGTAATGAGAGGTAGTGAGGGGTGGCCTCTGTGTGGTACTGACGCCTCTGGGTCTACTGGGTGAGGCACGCTGGTTAGGTAGAGACGAGTTTGTTGGGCTCTTAGGGGAAGGGCTCAGGGATGTGTCCCTCCTGGCCGGTATAGGAAGCAATGAGGTGGTTCTAGAAAGAAGCCGGGTTGGATGGGTGGGTATACTCGGCAAATAGTCCGTGTTCTGAGTCATGGAAGAAGGCATCCTTGAAAAAATACCTCAAGAATGGATGCTGAGGAGAGGCTGATGATGGTGAATGGTTCAAAATATCTGTGAGTTTTAAATCTGTGGGCAATTAGATGGATGGATGCAGCTCGGAGCATTTACTTATTCTGATACGATAAGAAGTGAGAAGAATATCACGCCGGGCGAACGCATATGTCGACCAACGTCGGTGGTGTATGTACGCAGCCAAAGACCAACAGCACCAAGCAATGCTATGGAAGAAATTGGATCTAACGGATAATAATGATAATAATGATGATGCTTAGAACAAGAAGGGAGATAGTTTGGAGAGAAGGAAGGTAAGGATGTCGGTGGCTAGTGGCCAACAACTCTTGAAGCACCGAGAGGTGGAAGTTCTAGTAAAAATGGGTCGCTGAGCAAGTAGAGGGTGACGTATGAAAGTAGGCTAACTGGGTGGTTGGTTGAGGATAGGGGATGGCCTGATGAGAGTAAGCTGGGATGAAAGAGTGGTGTTTGGGAAGAGTAGGCTGGATGGGTCGATGGGGAGGACGCACTATCACTACGATTTGCTCGGATGGGATGGCCGCGCTGACCCTGTCCACCGCTCTCGGCCTACAAATGTGTCTCCTCTCCTGGGGAAGAAGCTTTGGCTCGGCTTCATTCGTCGGGATGCGTGGTCTCGCGAAGCACATAAACAGATATTTATTTACACAAACACTCGGCTTGAAGAAGAGCTAACCCGATTGAGTGCCCCTGTTTATGGGCTGGCTGTCGCGCGTTTATTAAAACCAAAAAAAAAAATGTTACACTCGAATCCGGCTCAAACGTGGTCGGCGGAATATCTGCTGATCGTCATGGTATGTAGATGTAGGCGAGGGAAAGCGCAGCGGGATGGGTGTCTGTCCCTCCGATCTGATCTGAGGGGGAAATCGAGATGCAGACGCGCCCGTCCTTTCAAAATTCTAGAGGAAAAAAAAACAGCAGAGAGTGGAGGCAAGGAAAAAGAAGCTGAGCCAACAACTGTCTGCCATCATGGACAACTTCTTCCCTATGCATTTACACCTCTCTCTGCGGACGTTTTGGTGCATGTTGCCTTGTCTCTGTATTGACTGAAACTGTCCGTATCTTGCTATCACGACGTGTACAGCTTTAGCCGGCTATTCAGTCTTCCCTCGCCTCGCAACCTCTTCGCGAAACTGGCCACTTGCCTCCCGGGAACCAACTCCTTGGGGGCGAATCAACCTTGTCCAGCCACTCCCGCCCCTCAATTCCTGGCGCAGACTCGCATGGGAAGACTCATCAGCGCGTTCGGGTGCCTCCCCTCCCGGTACGACCGCTATCTAAACGGACTGCGGCATCATCCCACCTTGTCAAATTGAGGCCAGCTGCGTATATTTATTTACAACAATAGATGGGTTTCTTCCGCCAACCAGACTGGAGCACGGGGCTGATTCAGTGGAGATCCGGCTCCGCTCGGCTACTTGTGAAAATACGACCCAGCCAGAAGCACATTCTTTCATTCCCATCTACGGCAACGTGTCCCCAACCATCTTTCCGCGTAGTTTCGAATCCTGGCTTATTGGCCGCAGGTG
>SMGU01005322.1:17500-19742 GCA_004348175.1 Puccinia novopanici
AAGAAGGTACCAGCATATTTAATTTTTTCTCAAGTAAGTAATAAAAATATTACTACTTGTGGCACTCAAGAATGTTGGCTGGGTGCTCCCAAGACCCAAAACTTTCAAAGTAGAAAAGGAGCAAGCGTAGTTCTTTTCATATCAGAGACTAATCAGAGAGGAAAATTCTTTTCATATCAGAGACTAATCAGAGAGGAAAATAAAACAAGAAATCAGAAAAAACAAGTGACAAAAAAGAAATCAGAAAAAACAAGAGACAGAAAAGCCAACAATTAAAAACAAGACAATTACAACAAAAGTTAATAATATTTATTTTTAGCAGGACCAGCTTTAGCCTTTAGCTTGATAGTTAATTGAAAACAATTTGTAAACTTTTCCTCCCAAGCCAGAGCCTCTGGCATTGCAGTTTGCCGCCATTGCCTGAGGACTTGGGGGCTGGAAAGAGATCAGGATTTTTAGGTTCAACAACCACAAAGTGTTTGAAAGGGGCAAGAAAGGCTATGAAAACGGGGGATTGTCGTTGGGAGGGCAGAAATGAGGGAAGAATGTTTGGGAAAAGGAGGTGGACCAAAAGAATACCGGGCATTTGAAAGTGTTGGCAATGAGATCTCCAGCTGTGGGCATTGACATCCAGTTTGCTACGCGGCAGGGTCCACTAGATTCACACTGGATCCTGTTCAAGACGGAGGAGATATTATCGATATAACCTTGATCCTTATACCATTGACTTCTTTCCTTGGTGTCTTGATAGAGTTCGTTCCGCACGGCAGATGTTCATGTTGTCCACGGCCTAGGCAATAGGAAACCACTCGGAAGCCGCAGTGTCCATCGGATTCGACGTCGAGAACTTGAGAGACGTAGGGTTGAAGAATTTCTGGGAGAAGGAGAAGATATTCTGGATCATGACGTGGTGGTTTCTGATGGGGTGTTCTGACTGCTCGAATGGGCCGGAACTTCTTCTTTGGTGCCTCTTCTATCTTCTTCTTCTGGGGAGCCTCTTCTTCAACTTTGGCCTTCTTCTTCTTCTTATTTTCTTCTTCCTGTCTTCTTTCTTCCTTTTTTTGTCCAAGATTTCAAAGGCTGATGGATCCCTCGTCGTGTTCTGGGTTTGTTTGGGGCTCCTTTTGGTCTTCCACGTCCTTTGATTGGCCCTTTGGGAAGCTTGAGGTCGACAACAGTTCCTGATCCTTCAAGTAGGCGGGAGATGGCGGATATGTGAACAGCGCGTTGGGAAGGGGGAAATTCCAGTAGCTTGGTTTTGATTTGCTCGACTTCTTCTTCTGTTTTGCTGTCTGCCTGAATTTTGATTTGCCTTAGGTCCTGGTCCTGAAAAAAAAAAGGGAAAAAAAAAAAAATTAGTATATTATGGTGAATGTGTATTAATTATCAATTGTGGTGTGTGGGTGGTGTGGTGGTGGTGTGGTGGCTGATTGTTTTCGACGACTCCCAAAATGGCTTGTCCGGGTGGTTTTTAGACGGACGACTCCCAAAATCCGCGCGGAAAATATTAAACGGCGACGACTCCCATTTCGAGCGCTACGGCGGAAGAATTAGTAAGAACGACTCCCATCGACTCCCGATTTAATTTTTTTTGCGTACTTTTAGACAAACGACTCCCAGAATCTGCGCCGCGGAAAAAAAAAAGGCGACGACTCCCATTTCAGCAGTCGCGGCAAATAAATTAGTAACGACGACTCCCAAGCGACTCCCAAAAAAAATAAAATGCGTACCTTTTTAGACCAACGACTCCAAACCCACGCGCCAAAAATAAATATCCCACGACTCCCAGCCACCACCACCCCATAAATAGTAAAAAAAAGAGATAAAGAAAATAAAAAGAGATAGAGAAAGAAAAACTCACATTTATGTGCCACTGCGCATGAAAATCAGAAGGCTTGATTTTCCCACCGCAATCAATCACAGCCAAGATCTGGTGTCTACAAGGGATGCCCGTCCGTATATGATGATCGCCATTGCAACCGGAATTCCTGTCGATGCGGGCAGTTTCAGTGAAGTTGTTTTGAGCCTTCCGAAGCGCATAGTGAGTGATTCTTCCGTGGCACTCGTCAAAGATGTTGCCAATATACTTGAGTGAGTTGATTTTTTCTTGATGGTACTGGGCAGAGATCTCGTGTGACTGATGTTCCAGGGCATTAGTTATTAACTTGATGACGGCGGTGAAGGAGTTGTGGGGCCAAGCAATCGAGATTTAATGAAGGAGTGAGCTGATTCCATTCAAGAG
>SMGU01005323.1:0-21349 GCA_004348175.1 Puccinia novopanici
AAGACTCTCCTGCGACTCAAGCTCGAACCAAACAGCAATCGACTTATCTAACTCGCATTCACAAAGCCTTATCCTTGAAAAGTTTTCGAACTGGATCAGATGGCAGAAGATAAAGTGAGTCATCCCTTCACTCATACATCCTAGAGTCGATGCCTGTCATGATTGTTGATGACAGATTTTTTCCTTTTATAAATAAATAATGTACATGTTCGAAAAAGAAAGGAGTTTACCTTCCAAGAGCTCTCCAAGCTTTCAACTCCTAGTAACTTACATCTGGTGATTAGTGGTAAAGTCTATGCAGTCAACAAGTTCTTGGACGAGCATCCCGGTGGAGATGAAGCCTTATTGACTGAAGCGGGTAAGGATGCTACGGAATCATTTGAGGATGTTGGGCATATAAGCAAGGAGGCCCGAAGCTTGATGGAGGAATTTCTGTGTTGGAACCTGCAAACAGGTGATTTCTATTTTTCCGAGTAGATATTTATTGAGCTTTGGTTTTTTTAGTATCATTAATGCGCGGCTTTGCTATTTTCCTTGGTATGATATTTCGGGGAGTTCCCAAAGGGCCGCCGATCGACGTTAAGGCCAATCGAACGTCTCAGGGACTCGCTGCTGAGCAAGAGTCTGGTGGCTGGGGCTTCATGGTACCGCTTGCCATCCTAGCTGCTTATCTCTCATATCGTGAGCCATTGTAGATAACTCATCCGTCTGTTTTGGGGTCAATTGAGTTTTTACTCTGGTCGATACTCATTTCAAAAATCTGGGCAGGTTTTTACTTTGGAGCATAGAGTATATGCTAGTTAATTTGGAGGTGATCAAGAGATGTTTTTTATTTTTTTGGAGGAGGAGGCAATGGGAGGCTCTAGATCTCGGCCAGTTCATCTTCAAGGGCGTGTTCTAAGTTCCATTTCTAGATTCTACTTTTTTGATGGTAGGCTGAGCAAGCCCAGTATGGGTATGTGCTCGGCTGCGGCTCAGCCAGCCGGGCCCGGATCAGGAGACTCTCCTCCGGACCACTCCCACTGGAGTCTATACTTATTACCGACGCCGCACGTGACTAATACATACCCCTCACCCTGAGTCTTCAGCCTGAGTTCTTGGCCCGAGTCACTTATAAACTCGCAGTTGACCGCACAGAGGAGCCAGAAATCTGAGCAGAACCACATCAACCTATTACTGCAAGCGTCATCAACCATGATCTCCATCATGGACGACTTATATCATTCAGCTCCTGCCTGGTTGAAAGCAGCACTAGCACTCTCCATCTTCTACTTGTCATATCGCATCTGGTCAAAGATACTCAGAACCAGGAGGGAACTACAGGCTGCAAGGTAAACATAAACTCATAACAGAATCCGAGCTACATAAACTCATAACAGAATCCGAGCTAGAATCATACTCATCAGCCCTTCCTCTCTTCCATCCAGCTGGATACTGAACGTACGTAGGAAGGCGGGAATACCTGATTCAGATAAGAGACCTTTCAAGATTGCCAGGGCCGCAGTCGATGCGAATAAGAAAAACCCCACTAACAGAAATCATTCAGTCCCACCCAAAGAACCAACCCCAACTACAAAACCACTACCATCATCCTCAGAATCACTGGGTGAGTACTCACAACAGCTATATATAAAAAAAAAAAAAAAACAAGAACCATGTCGATTGTCTCCGTGTAAGTGTATTGTAAAGAAATAGTGTCACCATTGATCAAGTGATAGTCGTCTCTTTCCCACTGGAGCTTGATCGTTCATCAAGGAAGCACTTTGTTTTGTCAAACCAAATTCATTTAAGAAACGATCGCACTCCCGACCCCAAATCTCACCATCGACTCACACCTGCCTCATCATCACGAAATCCACTTCCTTCCCCCAAAACATCCACCAAAGTCAAGCCACAACAGCCCCTGGTCAGCCTGTCCATTTCTTATTCCGAGAGAATCATACTGAACGCGTCCCGTCGCTTCGCGCTACCTTTTTTTTTTTTCTTTTTTCAGATCGATAAGTCGCATCAGAAACGCGTGGCACCCATCTCGACCGATGGATCAGACTCTGAGCACTCAGAAACCGAGGCAGAGAGATTGGCTTCTCGGAATCGAAAGAAACCAAGAACCCAAAAACCACCGTATAACTCAACCACACCCTCAACCCTCAACCCGGAACTCGCGGCAATCGATTCTACTACTACCACTACTACCTCCAACGTTGACGATCCATCTCCCAAGACTAATCACAACGGCTTCAAGGGTATCTCGAGGAAGAAGCGGATCCTGTCAGATTGTTTAAGCGAAGTAGACGCAGACCAAGCCACCAGGATCAAGAAGGGCCGCTCGGAGAAGGTATCAGATAACACTCGAAATTTGGAAGGTACTCCAGAAGCTGAAGAAGACGAAGAAGACGAAGAAGACGAAGAACAGGAAGAACAGGAACCAGAACAAGAACAGGATGAGGGTGGAGATGAAGATCTGATGCGAGTGGACCAAGAAGAAGACGTGGCTCAAGATCAAGCGGCCGATAAGGAACGAGGTGACAAACCAGCATCAGATGACGAGTTGTATATCATTGCTGATAATGGTCAAAAGAAGAAGCTGGTTAAGATTCGTCTCAGTTCACCTGAGGTTTGTCCAGATTCCCATTATTTAATTTATTCTTCTGGAACTTGATAGATTTTTTTTTTTTTTTTCTGTCTTGATGTGTGAATACAGTCAGTCGAATCAAATGAGGATGGAGAGGTATGTTTCAATTTGCATGATCTGGTCACTACATATGATCTGACTCTCACAACCAAACTGCAGAGTAATATTGAACAACGATGGGTAACACATAAAGAGTTTCGAAGACTGAAACAGAATCAGCAACTGGTGATGGATGATGATGGATGGGATAGTGAGACGGTTATGAGTTCCTCCAGTAGTCTCGATAGTGATGATGTGAACCGTCTCTCGACACCCTCGAAGCAAAGCGTGAGTTGATTTTTTTCTGGTGGAAGCTCAAGTCGATGAGGCATCCTGATTGATATTCTCTGTGGTGTTGATTCAGGTGGAACGTGGGCCTATTTGGAGTATCGAGGGGAAGGCTCGATCGAATCCGATTCTACATGCTGCCAGTGAGATGCCATTGAGGATTCGACCCGTGTCGAGACCGCGTAATTCGCTTGGTCGGATGCGACTCAGTCTCCCGCCTGATCCAGCTTCACCTTCTCAACTGCCACGATCCCGATTGATGTCACCCTTGAGACCATCCCTTTCTTGAAGTGTTTAATTTCTGGATTAGATTGTGTTTACAGTAATAATACTTGAGATTGTAGTTATTGTTATTTTCTTTTCTTGTTTTGCCCCTGTTTTTTTTTTTCTTTTTTTTTCAGAGACTATGTGATGTTACTCTTTCAGGCAATCAACTAAGATGGAGTGTTGACGATAATAAGGTGGAGTGTTGATAAATATTTATTTATATATTCTGTTGTGTTTCACAACTTGAGAAGAACCGCAAAGTCAACTGAAACGAAAAAAAATAAGAAATGGCAGAGGAACTGATCACACTCTGCAAATCAATCAACACTCAACTAAAACAACAACAACCAACAACAACAACAGCATCCACTTCAACAATCAGCAACTTCAACAACGATCTAACCCTACTAACTCCAGACCATCTCATCCTATCTGACCCAGACTATCATCTCATTCATCAAGCCATTCAGTCAGTAAAACAACTTATATTAAACATAAAAGAGCAAATAGAACTGACTCTCCTCCATCTCATATCTCATAGCCAACTCTTACTCACCCAGTATCCACCAAACTCAACCGAACTAGCACTAACCCACTGCATCATCAATCTCATCGAAAACTATTCTGCTCTCATCAAAAACTATTCTGCTCAAAAGACGCCAGCTACATCATTGGAATCACTCTCGAACCAGATATTGGCACAGTTTCTCACAGATCAACCCATCAACCCCACAGGCCTTACAGGGAAGAAATTTACACTTCCCATCGGATCCACCAGATCAACACACGAGGTCAGCCTCAACTTTATGCTTTCTCACCACAAAAAAAAAACATAAAGGAAAAAAAGACAGGAAAGCCTGATATCAATATCCCGATGTAGTGTTACGAAGAAATCATGATCCCACCCTCTGATAAAATCCCAATGCGCTCAGACGAACATCTAATTGGAATCGATCAAATGGATCCCATCTCACGCAAATCTATCTCTGTCAGTCCTTTGCTTTGCCGCATTTATGCATTACAAATGCAGTTTGGCTGAGAAACTGCAATATCTACCCGACTTTATGCCAGACAGAGTTATAAAACCCTCAATCGATTACAGAGCGCCGTTTACCCGATCGCCTATGAAACCAACGAAAATATGCTCATCTGCGCGCCCACCGGTGCGGTAAGTCTCCAATGAGGTGACTTACCTAACTATCTGCTCACTCCAACATGCTCTCTTTTCGTCGTGTGTGGGATGTCTTTTTTGTCTGCATATCTGAAATTTAGGGAAAGACCGATGTGGCCATGTTGACCATTCTCCGAGCTATTTCACAATACGGTAGTCTGAATCCAGAAAAGCCAGTCAAAGGACTCAGAAACGATTTCAAAATCATTTACGTGGCCCCGATGAAGGCCTTAGCAGCTGAGATCGTGCGCAAGATGAGCAGGAGGCTAGGCTGGCTCGGTGCTGTCGTCAAGGAGTTAACCGGTAAGCTCGTGTTTTGTCACACGGTGGCATATGGCCTTTGTCTCGTTTTGACATGCAATTGACGAGAGATGAGATTAACGCAACACATCTGATTGTCACTACACCCGAAAAATGGGACGTCGTGACCCGTAAATCCTCTGGTGAAGGGCTCTAGTCTCGGTATGTACACCTTATGGTTTTTCCGATTTGACTCCAGAAAAAAACTCAACTTCATTTCTCTTTTAAGAGGGTTCGACTTTGCGACAGGTAAAATTGTTTTCTCTACAATGATTACTCTCTAACCTCCAATCTGATCGTTCATCTTCACTCTCTTGTCCTCTTTCTAGGTCGAATCTTCCCAATCTCTCATTCGAATCATAGGACTTTTGGCAACCTTGCCCAACTACCCCGACGTGTCCGATTTCCTTAGGGTCAATAGAATGCAAGGCTTATTTTATTTCGACAGTAGTTTTCGGCCTGTGCCCTTAAAGCAGCATTTTATTGGTGTTCGAGGTAAACCTAACTCGGCTACCTCAAGGACTAACCTCGATAAGGCCACATTTGAGAAGGTAAGTGTTGTCTTCACTACGATTCTGGCCCGATTCCTTCCTAAAAAAATCCATCCCTAATCCTGATGTGTAGTTAATATGGACGATGCTTCCTTGATTTTTATTTATTTTCCAACGGGTATCTGAACTGGTCAAAGAAAGCCATCAAGTGATGGTATTTGTTCACTCTCGCAAGGAAACAGTCAAAACAGCACAGATGTTAAAAGAAAAAGCTGCCGAAGAAGGCATGCTCGAGTTTTTTGATCCCACCGAACATGCCACTTTCGATTCATTCAAACATGGACTATCTGGGTCCTCTAATAGGCAAATGAAAGAATTGATTCAAGACGGT
Organism: Puccinia novopanici; assembly: GCA_004348175.1. Classification (NCBI taxonomy): domain Eukaryota; kingdom Fungi; phylum Basidiomycota; class Pucciniomycetes; order Pucciniales; family Pucciniaceae; genus Puccinia; species Puccinia novopanici. Next base: position 5,580 of record SMGU01005323.1, read on the forward strand.
TTCGGGTCAGCTCTGAATCGTATCGACTGGATCAATCAGTCTATCATTTTTGGGCTAATACAATATTTTTTCCTTACCCAGCATTCACCACGCCGGAATGCTACGTTTTGACAGAACTATCAGTGGTCGTCTTTTTGAGGCTGGCGTTACGCGGGTATGTACAATGACTGCGACCTGAATCAAGTCTCAATAGAAAAGCTTGTTCAGACTGTTTCGGCGATTTTCTTAGGTACTCTACTTTAGCTTGGGGATTTACTGGCGTACGCGGTCATAATCAAAGGTACTCAAATCTATGATGCCTCCAAAGGTTCTTTTGTCGATCTGGGTATCCTCGATATCATCTCTTGATCCCACTGAATTGGGCAGCATCGCATCCAAGTATTACATCAAACATTCAACCGTTGAGATCTTTAACCAGTTATTCCGCCCGAAGATGACCGAAGCCGATGTCAGCAGCCACTCTCCTCTTATTTTGTACCCCGTTTGGTCTACTTCCTATTCCGTTTTATTCCAGCTGAAACCACGGGTTTTTTCCTATGTCAATTCAGGTGCTAGCAATGCTCAGTCAGAGTGTAGAGTTCGATCAGATCAAAGTCCAGGATTATGAATTAGAGGAGTTGGAGCAGTTACAAGAACAAGCTCCCTGTCAGGTCAAGGGCGGTCCAACTGCAACCGTTGGGAAGGTTAGTATCCTACTGCAAGCCCATGTCGAGCATTCGTAGAGGATTTCGCCCTGGTCTCGGATACCGCCTATGTCTCTCAAACCTCGGCTCGAATCGTCCGCGCTCTGGTCGCAATCAGTATTTGGAAAAAAATTGCTGAAACATCAAGGGTTTAGATCGAGATGAGCAAGAGTATATAGAGTTGAGTGAACAACTTTCTTGGATGGGCTCTGACAAAAAGATGCGATGATATGCTTGATTGACTCACTTGTACTCGTTTTTTTTTTAGAAAGAATGTGGCCTTTTGTTCATCCGCTATCCTAAAATGGTCTTCCAGATCAGTTAATTCATGACTTGGACGAACGCGCCGGTGAAATAGAAGTTAAATATCTCGTCGAAATGATAGCATCAGAGATCGTATCAGCCTGTAGATTAAACGACCGCCTGGGAGGTGTTATCTTACGAGCAGCTCGCCAATTTCCGCGTTTGTCGCTCGATTACACCCTTCAACCGCTGACTGAGAGCTTGCTGAGGGTAAGGGTCCATGCAAATCAAGAGTTCAAATGGTCGGCAAAGACTCATGGTCAGGGGGAACCATTCTGGGTTTGGATCGAGGATTGTGATCAGCAAGAAATCCTTCGAATCAGTCGCATCTATCTTCGCCAATCCGCACCACACTTTGATCTAGATTCATTCTCTCCTTTGCCAAGCGTGCTAGTTCTCTTCCAGGAGAATTGTCTCTTACAGTGATATCTGATCGCTGGATCGGCTCGGATAATTTCAAAGTTGTGACCTCTCGGCTCAGTCGTTTGAATGAACAACCCCAATTAACTGGATTGCCCGATCAGTTCTCCTCAATATAATCTCAATGCTTCCATACGATTTTCCATACCCCTCACGATGCGCTCATCTGTGCGCCCGAGCAGCAGGCGCTCAAACGACTAGCACTTCTTGCGATCGCTCGAGCATTGAAGGTGGACTCTGATCAGGCGAAGCAGGTGCTGGTGATTGCACACAGGAAAACAATTTGTCGACAGCTGGGTGCGTTCTTGAACCGAAGCCTAAAGGTTTTTTCCGCCAGAATCGCCGTCCTAGTCGAGCCCTCTGATATCTCCCGATATTCCAGCTCTTCGATTGATTCTTTGGAAGTCGTGGTCATGACTCCCAAGCTAGGCTCGGTCATGCCGGTCTCTTTCTACCAAAGCAGGGCCTTGACCATCCTAATGGACTTGCACAATGTGAATCAGGATTACGAACAGGTCATCAATACTATCCTGAAAAACCATTCGACCACCCGATTGATTGCCTTTTCGAGATGGATCCCAGCTCGCTCTCAAGTTGGCTGATGATAGACGAAAGGAGAGTCTCGAATTTCTCCCCCGGTAGTCGCTCTCAACCCATCTCAGTCGAGTTCTTGCCACTCAATATACCCTACTCATCTACTCAACGGAAAGCAATGGTCAAGCCTTCATGGAAAATTATTCAAGCGAACCCGACTTGCTCTGTGTTAATATGTGTTCCATCCAAACATCAATGTCATGCGGTCTCTCATCAGCTTGTCCAGTGTTCAGCATCTAGTATGGGCCGACCAGATATGACTGGCTAATGAACTGCCTGCCTCGAACTAGGAAGTGGGATAATGGAAAAATCACAGCAAATGATATTGCTGAATATGACTTCAGTGGAACAAAAACGCTCAGAGTGATGATTCGAAAACCCTATCGTCGACTTTTATCGATAAAACATCGAGTAACCAGAAAGGATTATACGAAGTTGCAGATTACGATCGTAGTCGCCCCGACCAGCACGTCCAAGAAGAGAAATCACAGCCCACTTTATTTTCCAAAATCATGTCATCAATCCCAATCTTTGGCGCACAACACTCAAGGCCAATTATCTTGCGTGAAGAGGATGTCAAGTCAATGATCGAACAGATCCAACTCCAACTGATGAAAAAGAACGTGGCTCCTGAAATTGCGGTGAGGATCTGTGAGCGGATTCAAGTGGAATTGATCGGGCAAAAATTATCGGACCGATCGACGAGTGCACTCAGAAAACTAATCAATCATAGCTTAGAGATCAGCTTGACGAAGATTCTTACGCCCGCGGTCAGTCTCTCTTTCTAACTGACTTACTATGTATTATATTGACAATTATCACCGCCTCCTCCTCTTTTCCCCTCAGATATCAAACTAAAAGTTCATTTACTCACCGAGCTCAGAGAGATGATCGATCTATGCTCAAGAGACATGGAATTCAGACGTGGAATTTACGAAGCACCTTGATGTGATCATTTCAGCCATCGTTGCATTTCTTTCCAGCACTGGTCCAGTCTTTAAGACATCAACTTGGGATTACGTTAGTTATTCTATCACTTTAAAAGGGGGTTTTTTATAGAAAATTTCTAATGTTTTTCAACCTTCTTCGATGATAATTCATGTATTGATGAAACCCACTGGAATCTGCTATATTACTCGAAATACCGCCACCTCCTTCTCGATATTCTGTCCCGGGTATCTGCACACAAAGCCACGAAAACAAACGCGTTGAAAGTGATGAATCTACTCATTGGCATTGTCCGACATGGCAATGAAGAATCTGTGGTCATATGCTTCAAGCTGGTTAATCTCTACCGAGCATCCAAAGCGTCATTGGATTCGACAGTAGCCCCCTTTTTCCAAACCATGTTGGAAATTTATGGTCTCGTGCCAGCCACAACCGAGGAAACATTTGGCAATATCAAGACTGATAGAAATGGCGTACCCACCTCACCCGATGGCGGCACTCATCTCACTCCAGATCAAAACAACGCGGGTCCTGACAGCGGCAAAGCAAATCTGATGCGGAGGACCGCAAGCGGAAACCCAAGTATTTTGGGCACAGGTCCACTGACTGGAGGTGATTTTTCCTCTGCCAAAGAGGTTAGGGGTATGAAATCTTTCAAAGCCCTGTAAGACTGCAAGACTGTCCTGCGGCCTTAGTCTTTTTGCTACTAACGTACAAAGCTACTGTTCAACCTAATCTACCCGCTTGTTTACCCATCATTTTCAAGGTGAGTCCTTACTGTTGGATGGTTTATCATCCCTCCTTCACCCTCTCATTTCACCCACATCACTACTCGGTTCATTCAATTCTTTCTTTTCTTCTTTTTTTTTGGTCCTCAAATTTATTCTCAGTTTCTGGAAACACCTCCTCTACCACAAAATATGTGGCATGGGATTGTTGCAGAACGTGCTCAAGCTCCATTTGTCGGCGTTGCGTCGACTATTACTAAAGCTGGCAAACGAACTCAGTACACCGAACTGATGGTCGCTCAAGTGAAGGTGGGCAATTTTCATTTTTTTTCTTTCCTCCGTTGTTCTTGATTCAGCTGGACCGTGGAAGGTCGACTTGATGTGCCCTGTTCTCATGGAATCTGAAACCAACGTCTTCCAGGTCATGTCTCTCATAGCATACGCCATTAGAGCTCAGTCACCGCTGGTTTAGCCATTTGCAACCGAGATCCCACAAAAAGTTATTTGTATACTCAAAGATATCCCACCTGAGTCGGCACTGTCTCCCCGTGAACTCGTCGTTGCCTTGCGTCATATCTTGCACCGCTCCTTATTTATCCCATATCTAAATGACCACCTCAATGTTCGAATATTCATGGGTACCGGGATCACTTCGTTTGAAAGCCAGCGTCACTTGGTTTACAGCACTCACGCCGACCTCATTCAGAATATGAAGCCGGAACTTCAAGGCAGCCACATCCAAACGGTTCTGATGAACTTCACGGAGGCCTCTACGACGCTAACCATGGCCGGGAAAGTCATTTATAGCCTTGTCGAATTAGTTGGCTCACATCGCTTCGAAACTCCTGGGGTTATACGATTTTCTCGATGGTTAATGGAAAGCTTTGTCCGGAAAATGGAGGCAATTGCTGACTTTCGAGCGTGTGGAAAGGAGGTGAAAGTTGGAAAAAGGGGGGATACTTACCTAGATGGGAGAGGGAGAATCTCTGCCATCTAGGTGAGAGTCTCCCTCTGATAATATACTTGATGCTTACATTGACTGCTTACAAACCTGGAAGTTCCCAAATCAATTTTTTTGATAACCAGAAGTGGTGCAAGACTATTTTGCTATCCATTGGTGCTTATCATATTAATCAGGTATTTTGTACCTCCCCATTCTCCGAAATATTCCCACATTCACCTATGCCTTGGGATCGAAACAAATGTGGTCCTTCTCAAAGTGGCTGATCATTTCTGAAAGTTCTTTCTTTGGCTATTAGATTATTTCACCTTAAGAACACTGAATCTCTAGCCCCATTCCCTAAGCTTCCAGCAAGAAACTGAGTGGAACTGTAGCCCAGGTAAGGAAAGGAATGCTACTACAAGCAATCCTGAAACTGGCAGGAAAGGTGCGTCTGTTCCCCCTGCCCATGTATGAGTTTGGGTCTGACTCAGGGAACTCGATTCTGTATAGATCGTGGTCAAACCGCTAAGCCCGAGTATATCCATCAACTCCGGTTGTTCTCGAGCGGGCTGAGCCGGAATATGCGCTTACAAGCTTTCAAGCAGACGAAGAAGACGAGTCACTTGGTCCCTCAGTGCCGTTGGAGGTCGGGCCTCTCATCTCGCAATTAGCCCGTTGTTGAAATGTACCTCCCCGCATTTTCTCTTGGTCTGGAGGCCGACCGCACCTGGTTGGCCAGTGAGCCTCAGCCCGACTCTAACGCAGAAATTGACTTAGCTCATGAAAAGGTGGCAAACTGGGACTCCGAGAGCAAACACGGATGTTCCTTTCAGGCCCAATTTCACTCTGTTCGAACCAGTAGAGCCTATTGACATCATATCTCACAAGCAAAAAAGCTCATCATCACAACGTCCTCGACCTGAAATCCCGGCAAGATACTAGTCTTTCGGACCGGCTGGTATATCATTCGAAATAATCCTGATGCGGCTGAGCAACTGAGATCTGGAAGCATTAAAAATGGGATCACTCCACCTATCAATATTCAAATCACGTCTTACTGCTTTCCTCCCTGTGATCTTCAACACGTCAACTCATGTCGATTTTGAAATTCCTAGATACCTTATCTTCAAATAGTATTATTCAAGGTATCTTAGCTTCACAGTCATTAAGCATCTCGTCCGTACTCAGCCTCCGACAACAATCTCAGGGACCGAGAAGATTTTCTGAACGATAAAAAACATTCACCTTCTGCAGAATTAGTCAAGTCGTCTTACAATCTCCAAATGCTCCGAGAACCTCAGCAATCTGACGTGAGTATTACCTCCGGTATGGCCAAATCTGACCCGTTGGTACATAAGGTATTGGGCGATGAACTGATATCGGCTCCCCCACCTTCCGACAAATCCCCACACGACGCAGGCATTTCTATCCCTGCCACGCCATCTCTCCTCGAAGAAAAGGAACTTCTCACTCCTGATCAGCAAAGGCCTGAGGCCCATTTCCAACTCTTCTGCTGCCAGGTCCCGCAAAAGCATTTCGGGTGCCACACGCCCCCGTCTCTCCAACCACCTCAGCGGATCTCAGGTCGATCTGACTCAACCGCAATGTTCAATCCTTACGCCTCACTCGAGCACTAGCATCCCAAACGCACAACGAAGAAAAACTTGAACTTGGGCAACCTTGGGCAAGAAGATTGATGACTGGTGGAACACTGTACGGACGAGCTTTACAATGAATCCAGAACATAAAATAAATACCGCCAGTAGTGACGCTGGCTCAAGCTATCGCGTGAATTTTACGGTCCCCCAACCTTTTACGGATAATCCAGTAAATCCAGTAATGCTATCACCAAAGCATCTCGACCTTCAAATGGTAATCAATCTGGTTATCAGAATTCAGCCATGTCCTCTCTTGCAGATATCGAAACCAAGCCCGTGGCAACTGAGCTGACGACAACTACTGTTTCACAGCTGCCTCTCTCGGCAAGTCCATTACCTATCTGGACCATTGATCAACTGAGGTCTGTCCTGTCGGGCCCTTGGGCCCCAGTTTCTAACATCGCCAAATCAACGGATGGCACCCAAATGGGTACTCCTTCCGGTGTCGATGGCAGTCTTCAACATGCTTCCAACCAACGTCCCCCCCGAGCCGATTTCAATCTCACCGGCACATCCTACCTGGCGGCCAGCAACAAGAAATTTAATAACTCTCCCTTCGTTTGCGCTTTGAAGGAAATCGGCCCAATTGTTACCGAGAACCTAGATACTCCCGCTGGCGTCCTTGCGGCCAAGTCACATGCCTATATAGAAGTCATCCATTGGGTCCAGCAAATTGGAAAAATCTGCACGAGCACGATGATTGGCCTCATTGTGGGTGGTATGGTATGTCTTGTTTTTTACTCTTGTGTATGCTGCTTGGTATACTGCCTTCGAAAACCTCGAGGAAGTTCTAGATTAGGGGGTCGATTTCAATCAAGACGCTCAAAACATAGGTCATAACAAAAACTGACATCACCATCTTGAGAGCAGCCACGAAGTCGCCGGTGAAGCTTTGGCGTAATTTTATGCGGAATTAGGCAAAACTGACATCTTTTACAGTTGTTAGTATTGCTCTTTGGTCAATGTATTTCTCAACTTGCTGATCAATTGAGATTTATATATATATATTTATTTTCCTGAACCAGAATGGAGACGCGAAAGTCTATGTATCAAGACTAATGCAGTCATGTTATGAGCAGATAGGTGAATGGGAAGCAGCGGAACAAGCGGTGAGCTCATTTACCACCTGTCCAACCACTCCTAGATCTTCAACATCTGCCTTCATATATATTCCCCACGACGAGCAAGCATGCCTTCAGAACTAGAACCAAACCAAGCCTGCGAGAATCTGATTGATCAACCCAGCCAAGCCTCCCAATCAAACTCGAACAATCATCCCTGCCTCAAATCGCATCATACACCATGAAGCGTTGCCAAGAAGATAACGCAGAGATCTGGCGTCAGGCCCAAGGTGAAGTGAGTACAGCCCTGTCCTCGCATTCTCCAATAGTCTTGATTGTAATATCAATCTGTAAGCCACTCATGCTAATATCTTGACCTCACCCAGGCTTCCGCAATTAGCAGGCCTTCTACCCCCTCACAAAGTCCCAATGGTACCATGCCGATCATTCCGCTTGGTCATCCCACCCACTCCCACCCCCTACTCCTCCGACCCCAAATCAATCTCCTGAAATCAGGAATGTCCACCCACAAATCAATCTGTCAATAGACAGGCCCGAAATGCTCAAGATCGTGCCAATGACATCAAATTTGCCACTGAACTTGCACCGAGCCTTTTGGGGGAGGTGCGCCGGCTGCAGTCTCTGTTGGTCGTCAAGGAAGATGAACTAATGGAAATGAAAGAGGACCGCGAAGGCCTGTGGGAAAGAAATGAACATCTGATGCAACAAATCAAAGACTATGAAAGCAGCATGGGTGGGTATTTTTTTCCGTTTTCTTTTTCTGCTATCTGATCCAATTTACTCACGTAATTAACTTTCAATTATTTGGCCCAGATCAATTCAAAGAAGAAAATTGGAATTTGGAGCTCAGCAAGCAAGAACTTCAAACACAGCTCACAAGTACCAATGATGAGCAAGTTAAAGTTGAAGCAGATCGACTAAAATTGATCAAACAGCTCAGTGATGTTCAACAGCCATCTGACTAACAACAAGCCGAGATTGAGCGAATGACCAACTTTCTGGGTGAAGAACGTAGCAAGTACGAAACCACCATTGCCACCCAGCGCAAAAATCATGCCGGATTGCAGCGCAAGAAGAGCGACGTACAAGGCATGCTCGACGGCTTGAAGGCTGCGTTGGAGGCGATGAAAAAGAAGGCCGCTGTCAAATGAGTCGTCGGTGGTGTGCCGGGCAACGCGACATCAGATGAGACGGGCAATCCCAAGGGCGGAGACAAGGAGGAGATACTAGCCACCCGCATGACCCCCGGAAAGCGTAAGCCTGGCGATTATCTTCACCACAACGGCACGCCCGATTGATGACTATAGGGATGACGGCGATCCAGATAATCCTAACGGCACCCCAGCCAGACAACGCGGCTTGGGCTCTAACTTGGGCTTTTTTACTAAGGATGATCAGCTGCGGGCCTCTCTTGCCCACGCCCAGCACACCATCAGCACTTTGCGCGGAGCTCTTCAACAGAAGAAGGAGGATGCCCTCAGGGCCAAGAAATCATCAGCGGTCTCCCTGGGAGATGCTGTCCAAGCCAGTGACATGCTCGTCCGAGACAACGGCGACGACGACAACGACGATGATGATAATGACGACGACAATCATCCTGAAAATCAACTCCCTCGGAAACTTCTGCTCGGCTCTTCTGTTTGTGGCACTCCCAGAGGCGGTTCTCGCGGTCGCAATCGTGGGGGATTGCCTTCCCGCCAAGGCCGTTTCCGAGGCACGCCCAGCAAACTCTCACAGGGTGCCGATGGGCTGGTGTCATCATCAGACGAACCTGTACCTGAAAGATCCACCGATCTACAGCGCTCACTTCAAGCCGAGCAGGAGGTGATACACTCAATCCATGCGCAGTCCGATGTCGCCACCGAGCGAGAGCTAGCCGATGCGGACGCGTGAGCTCTGTTCGGAGACACGGCAATGGATCCCCGGTTTGCCCAACTTGGCCCCGAGATGGGCAGCACCAAGATACCCCCAACGACCCATGATGACGACAATGGGGAAGGCGAGGCTACAGAGCATGACGGGTCACGGGACCTGCACCCACTGAAGGAAGCGCTGGGCGGGCTCCACAGGAACTCGCAGCTCAACTCCCTAACGACATCCGCGCGGAACTTGCCCGTCGCCGGTTAGACTCAGACGCAGGGAGCAAGGCGGTAGTGCCCGGGGTCGATGTGGGCACGATGACTGATGAAATTACCCCGGAGACGGTGGAGAAAATTGTCGAGACAATTAAGGAGGCCCGCGTCGAAGTCCTGGTCGAGGTTGAGAAAATCGTCCATGTAGACCGGGTCGTTGTGGTCCCTGTCGACCGCATCGTGGAGGTGGAAAAGCGCGTCGAGGTGCCCATCGACCGCATCGTGGAGATAGAGAAGATCGTTGATCGCATCGTCGAAGTTCCTGTCGACCGAATCGTCGAGGTTCCGGTCGAACGGGTTGTTGAAGTCCCCGTGGACCGGATCGTAGAAGTTCCTGTCGAAAAGATCGTCGAAGTTCCTGTCAAGCGGAACGTTGAAGTCCCCGCGAATCGGCTCCTTGAGGTCCAAAAGATTGCCACAGTCCCGGCACCCTCTTCCCCAGAAGCACATCCCTCAACTCCTCCGGAGACTCAATTCAACTCTCAGTCATCAAAGCCTCCCAGTTCCAAACAGCGTAACCGCTACTCTCCATGCCTCAATTCTTTGGAAACGGTGACAATGAGAGTGAAGAGCAGATGTTTTCTACTGACGAAGCTTTGGATACTGATCACGAGGAATTTCAGGATGCTCCAGAGAGCCTGGCCGGTGCTGTTCGATTCCTCAAGCAGCACGGAGCCAGTGGTTCCACTGATCTCTCCACGGCTCATCTCCTCGTCCGCGGAGCAGACAATGTCGAGGGTGTTTCCAGCCCGTTTCTTGCTTCCAAGTCCGCCAAACGATACACTTTGGAAGACCCGTCGTCTCCTTCCATTCGTTCCATTGATCGAGCAATCCCGCCTTCACACTTTATCGAATCGGCCCCAATCAAGCACTCCCTCAAAAGAGTCATGCTCGAGATTGGTGTACAGACTGAAAGCTTAGATGAGCTTCATGTTCGGCTTAGATGAGCTTCATGTTCGACCTCCGCAAAACTTGATTTATAATTTGGGTGATCGGGATTCAATGGCAACATTTGGTCATGGCTCAGCGTCTTGTGGCCCAGATTTCTCTAGAGACAGTCAGGCATTGTCAATGAAGGTCAATAGACGAATTCAACCTTCTCCGCTCGGCAATAGTCCAACTCATGCGCATCAGCAAAGCGTGACTTCGCCCCGGAGTCGGATGACTTTTCGAGGACCCGTGGCTATCTCAGTTCCATGATGACTGCTACTGATCTCTATGACCCATCTCAGCCTCACCTACTCCGACTCGTCGCATTCAGCATCCCAGTCATGATCATATCCAATCTCATCACCTATCTCTTCTCCTGCCAGAATCGATCACCGCCACTTGAAACTCAGCCAACAACAGCAACATCCCTCACACCTCAACTCAAAAATCAATTCAAAGTATTCAAACAAACCCTCATCAATCTCTGATTTACCGCAATCAACGTCTCAAGCTAGTGGCTTCATTCCTGGAACCCTCGGCACCAGGTTCACAAAGGATCCACATCGTTTTGCCGTCAGTGTCACCAAACAATTGAAGAAACATCGCTCTGCTGGCCCTTTCTTTCTTCATGTTGACTGGCTCTCAACATTCCAAATTACTTCGACGTCGTTGAACACCCAATGGATTTGACCACCATTGAGACGCGTCTGGGCAAAGGTGAAGTCCCCGCGCCCTGCTGTAGCTCATTAAGTTCCCAGCCCACTAGTTACTGGTTTTCTAACCCTCATGTCTGTGTCTGTCTGTCATTTTCAGCCGGAAAACCTTGTCATTATCGATTGGTCGAAGAATTTGTTGCGGATATCCCACTTGTCTTCAGCAATTGCTACTTGTACAAACCCCCGACTTCGTCATTCTATTCTCAAGCGGCGTTGGAACTCAGTATTCAATTTGAGACCCAAATGAAGAAGATGCCACCGAATGAGCCCCTTTCACACCCGCCCACCAGCCGAAGCCCGAGTCTTACCAAGCTGCCTTCAAAGCCTCAACAATCTACGGAAACCCGTGTCCAGTCTGCTGCCCCCGAACGGAAAAGCGGGTCCCCCATGACACACCACAACTCGGCCCAACCTGCTCTGGGACCACCTTTGAGCACAAGAATGCAATGTTGGCAGGCGTCGGCAAAGCCAGTATCAGAGTGGAGATCCTGAAAGGTTTATTGAGAGACCTTGTTTAGTAGATGGTCTTCCGAATCTTGAGGAGAGTACTTGTGCCTGGCTGGGGCTGTTATTGGTTGGACTCGGTGCGTCATACAATTTTCTTTCTTCTTTTAACGATGCTGTTCTTCATGTACTGAACTAGCATCGTCTGACTTTGCATGTAGTGGTACCCGTTTGATGTCGGCAAACAACTTCATCGCTGAGGGTGTCGAAACACACGGTGTCCGCACCACCTGATTTAGCGGAAATCACTCAAAAAGTTCGACAGGAGCTCAATGAAGTTGCCAATGCCCGTTCCAAGATCAGCATTGACAACGCTGTCGATTACAATGTTGTCCATGGCATTGAGGCCGAGGCCACCACCCTGTCAGATCTCACCTCGTGCCAACTTCACCTTGCCGCGGCCTAAGTTGCGCCCTAATTTCAATGATGAGGCAACCATGACCTTGCTTTGTGGCATGCTGGATCTCGATAAGGTCATTGTCATCGCTGGCTACGCTGAGGTTGAACCATTTGGCAGCTCCCGTACGAGATGGCAACTGGAAGCGAAGGGCGAATTTAGCATCGAAGGCTTACTGGAGTTGGCCACAATCACATGCCTGATCAAATTTGTCGATGGCAAATTGAAGAATGGCAAACAATATGTCGGTTGGGTAGACGCACAGACAGAAGAACTGGGTGATGACTGGCAGGTCATCAAATCCAAGTACGAAGCTCAAATCTTGGCGCATACTGGAGTGCGATTCATCGAACCTGAGCTCTTTAGAGGATATGATTCAAAGCGCATATACCCAGGAAATCGAGCTGAACCACGACTTGGAAGCCACTGAAACCTCGCGAGCCAATGCTGACAAGTTCAAACTACAATGCGGTGGCAAGATGATGTCTGGTTCGATGGTGACGTGTGCTTCATTTGTTTCAGGAAGAATGCCAAGATCATGATTCCCAAAGCCGTCCGATCCGATCGGCTTGTGGCCGATCAAATTCCTATAGGCTGGGATGCTGGAGTCTTTGGTATCCCACGCAACATCATTGCCCAGATTGATTGAACCTCCCTCTGGGCGCTGGTCTGCACAGCGGAAGCACTGAGTAAGTTGAAAATCCTCATGAGCATGGCGCTTTGTGTCGGTAGTCAAAATGTTGATGCTCTCCTTTCTGAATCCAGTGATGGCTGGTATCACCGATCCATACGAACTGTACAATTAAAGTCAAGTGGGAACTTCGCTCGGCTCTGGAATGGGTGGAATGATGTTCCGTGATTGACGTGAGCTCACACAATTTTATCAAGTTCATCTCTGTTGTGCTAACCCATTCATCATAGGGGTTGCGACCTTGGGACCAATGATGGGCTAACTACTCGCCAAAATGATTGGACCTTTGATGTGAGCTTTCAATTATTACGGCCACCTTGCAAAAGCCTGATACACCAGATTTTGTCCCTGTCACCCGACTTCCCGGGGAGCCAGTTGCTCTGGAGTCTGTGGGCTCACCGGCCAACACCCACCACGGACAACCACGGACAACCACCACTAACCACCAACAACAACAACTATCACAATCTTATAACCCCACGATTGCCTGCTAGCACCACTTCCCTCAGAAAACGACTCTATTCCCCTGAACCACCCCTCGAAACGACTCTATTCCCCTGAACCACCCCTCGACTTACAGAATAAGCCAGTCAAAATCAAACCTACCGTTGATTTCTAACGTCGATCAAATCGAGGAGCTCTCTAATTGATACAGAAGGCTGTCTGGGTGCTTGCTTCTAAATTCTTGCAGGTGTTCCTTTCGATACCCGAAGTTCTCTATAACTCAAGCATTTGGTTTCACTACTGAATACTCAATACTGCAAGACACACACCTCTCGCCAAGCTCGAAATGGACTGGTTGATGCTCACATTCAGCTCTATCCCAAAATACTCCATTGCAGGTGAAATCATCCCAATCCGCAAATCCTACACCCTCTATTGCGAGAAGAGATGCCTTTTTTGGGAGGGTTGTTTTTCTGAAGCTGACTTGCTTTAATGGCACACAGGTACCACAAGCAATATTTTCATGGAGTAAGTTGGACCGCTGGGCGTTATTTCTCTCCACCGAGAGAGATCAAGCGCAGTCCACCCAAGATTACCACTCCTGAATCCTCTGCAAGCTGACCATCCTTCTCGAATAGTAACAAACAGGTAAGCAGTCTATTCCATTCCACTCTCAGTCTTGGTCCTTGAGCTTGTTACACACTCACACCCTCACCGCTTGATTCAGGTTACCTTTTACAGTCAGTGCAAAAACCATCGCCTGGAAAGCTTGGCCCGCGGCTCGACCGCCATCCAAGATTTTCTTCTTCTAGTGCCTCAATCAGTCATCTCGGATCGCACCCATTACCCCAGTCATATCAAACCTTTAATCATCATTCAGCCTTCCCTCACCATCACTTATTTACTAATAATGCCACACCCGATTGAGTACACTTCCATAATCTTGCTCACGGCATCGTCAAGTCCCGCCAGGGCTCAGTTCTTAGCCAAGGCTCGCTGCTCAAAACCGACTATTGTGCTTTGGGTGTCGATAGGTTTCACTCGCAACAGTTTTCGCTTGGTCTCTTGAGATTTTATTTGGCCAACCAATGTTGATGAAGCGGTTTGAGAGTATTCTGAGGAATAGGCGCTTGGGAGGGCCGAGAAACCGACCTGCACATCCTGCACCAATTACCTTTGATTGACAAAGCATGCTGCATATCCTCCGCCAATGCGCATGTCGCGACAATCGCAAAAAGTGGAGAATTGTCATTTGGTCGAGATCTCATGAATCGTTTAGATTTCCGCTTGGAATCGATTTCACCCACGTTTTGTTATCGCGAGCAGCTATTGCGGCTCAGGAGATTGTGCTCCTTTTTGCTTATTTCGTTTGGAGCTAAATCATGATAGCTCGTTTGTATTGCGTATTGCGCTAAAAGTAGGAAAGTATTTAACAAAAAAAAACAAAAGATTAAAAAACAAGGAAAACGGAAAACAAGAAAAAAGTGGGATTGCATCGACATCGTCGATGTTGTATCAGTTTGTATGACCGATATAGCATCGCGGGGTTGTATCGGATGGGATGGCTGAGATAACATAGGCCTTGGTCGAGGTTATGTCGACCAAAGCCTATGTTGCATTGATGCCGGCCATTCTTGCGTTGAGCCAGGCCGACATTGTGTCGGCCTCGTCCAAGGTTGCATCAAGCAACCTTGATGAACGCTCGCGGATGCCGACGCAACAGCGCCGGGAGCGTTATAAAGTCGCCCATTGCGCCGCCCGGGGGCGACGCAACACCGACTTGGGGCGATGATGCATCGGTGTCCCATTAAGCCGGGTGCAAACTGCGTCGACATTAAGTCGACGCAGGGTTGCGTCGGTGGGACACACGCCGACGTTACATCAACCATGTCCCATTCAAGATGGGGCACGGTCGATGCAACATCGCCTCGCGTCGACACAACATCGAGTGGACGTTGTGTCGGGCGCTTGAACCGATGCAACATCGGTTCAAGCGGTCCGATTTAATGGCGGATTGTGCCATCCGACGCAACTATGTTTGCGGTGTACCAATCCCTGCAGCAATTAGGGATGAGTATATAGAGTTAGTCAGGGAACGTGTCAGGACAAAACTTTACGAACAATCAACTTCCAGTTACTCA
Organism: Puccinia novopanici; assembly: GCA_004348175.1. Classification (NCBI taxonomy): domain Eukaryota; kingdom Fungi; phylum Basidiomycota; class Pucciniomycetes; order Pucciniales; family Pucciniaceae; genus Puccinia; species Puccinia novopanici. Next base: position 20,894 of record SMGU01005323.1, read on the forward strand.
AGTCCAGTATTCTGCGTCAAGAAACACGATGGAAAACTTCGAATAGTACACGACCTGCAAGAAATGAATAAAGTCACCATCAAAGATGCTGGGTTACCTCCTGCAACAGAGGAGTTCATAGAATTTTTTGCTGGACGTGCTTGCTATGGCTTAGGCGACATCATGGGAGGATACGACGAGCGAGAATTGGCAGAAGAATCAAGACCACTCACAACTTTTGACACACCCTTGGGGAGATTCCAGCTCACACGATTACCTCAAGGGGCCACAAACTCTGTAGCAGTTTACCAGGCTCAAATGATGTGGATCCTTCAAGAAGAAATTCCAGAACATGTGGGCGTATTCATAGACGACGGAGGAATCAAAGGACCACGATCGACTTATGGAGGACAACGGCTTGAGGAGAATCCAGGAATCCGGCGTTTCATTTGGGAATATGCGGTAACTCTAGAAAGG
>SMGU01005324.1:0-21592 GCA_004348175.1 Puccinia novopanici
TGATGCCAAAATCTGGTGAGGAAGGGGGGAATGACAAAAAAGTTACAGGCTTATATAGACAACAATGAGGGATTTGTGCTGGCCTGGACTGCACAGCATTGAGGGAATTTAGCCAGAATGAGGGATTTGTGCTGGCCTGGAAAAGCCATGGAACACACTAGTACAACCAAAACTGAACTAAAATGCACAGCCATCAGGTCATGTGTCTACACAGCCTGTCAAAAAGTGAGGTCATAGAAGGATAATAGCTCAGATCAGGGATCAGGTGATTGATGCACAGCCACATACAACAGAGATAGGAGTAGAGAGTACATGTGACTGCATGACAGCCTGCATGGGATCTGCATGAGCCTGCATGAGACCTGCATGACCATGTGGTTGAGCATATGGGTTGTTGTTGTATGTAGTTGGATTGTTGTATGTGATATGTTGTATGTAGTATGTTGTTGTGTTGGTTGTGAAATGTCCTGGGTTGTGTAAAAGAGTGTGATATGTAAATGATAGTGGTGATTGGTGATATGTACCGATGGTGGCCAAGGAGGGTGTGTAACTTCTGATCCAAGGGGTTTGAGAGGTTGCCGTCCAAGGTGACCATAGGGTAAATTGAGCCGTAGAGTCCGTTTCTCCAATCAGATTTGCTAATTCCTGGCCTGTAGTATGAGAAAAGAGAGAAAAATAGAGAAAAAAAAGAGAAAAAGAAAAGAGAAAAAGAATAAAAGAAATAATTTTTTAATTTTCAACATTTAAGAGTACCACACCGGCGGAAGATTAGATCTTATAGCTTAATGGTTTGCGGCTCCGCCGCAAACCCCACCAACCTGAGGTTGTGGGTTCAATTCCCACTGGCAGAGCTGAACCTTTGGGGGTTAGGGGTTAGGGGTTAGGGGTTAGGGTTTAGGGGAAGCGTTTTTTTTTCTGAATTTTGGCAAAAAACAAATATAAACCCAGCTCCTCTCAGCTCTTTTCGGCTCATCTCAGCTCTCTCCAGCTCTTTTCAGCTCATCTCAGCTCTCTCCAGCTTGGATGAGCTCATCTCAGCTCATTTTCTCCCAACTCATCCCAACCCGCCCTAGCTCACTCCATCTCATCTCAACTCACTCCAGCTCACTCCAGCTTATCCCAGCTCATTCTTTTCCAGCTCATCCCATCTCACACCAGCTCACATCAGCTCATACCAGCTCACACCTGCTCACACCTGCTCACTTTGTTGACTTCCCAGTCTCCCATAACTCTAGAACTTAGTTTTAGGGGTTTTTTTGAGGGCTCATAATTCTGGTTTGATAATTGATTTCTTTTAATTTTTCAAAATAGATTACCCAGCTGAGCTCAGCTCACCCAGCTCTGCCTGTTTTTCGGCTTTAAACCGAAGATACCACCACATTTATCTTTGGTTTAAAGCCGAAGGATTGGGTTGCCAAATCTCCCCATGCTACAACTGAGATCCTCCACATCTCAAATGGATACTAGGACACATGAATAATAAGAAAAAAAATATTTAAAGATAAAACATAATGTTTTTGATGGTTTTATTATTATTGATGATGATAGGATTAAAAGTAGTTACACAGCTAGAAGCTGGATTGGAGTAAATCTTTGAGTCCTCTTCTCCAAAGAAAACTGGAGAATTTCTGAGCAGATAAACCTGTGTCGGTCCTATTTTTCAAACCAAGAATATTTGGCTAAGGTTCTTTAAAGGAAAACCTATGTGGTTTTGTTTAAAGGTCACAAACCACAGAAAAATCAAGAGAGCAGTGGAGAAGAGAGGAAAGCAGCAGAGCAGATGACAGCAAGAAAGGGGGGGACTTCTGAAAAGACAAGAAAGACCAGATATAACTATAAAGAAGAAGACTGACTGATTTAGAACAGGCAATATGTAGTGTGGAGAATAAATGGAATGAATCGTCCTTAGGTATGGCTATGTCTGGCCTGTTGAAGGAGTTCTTGGTGGTTATTATTTCAAATTGAGGGATGGAATGAATCTGGAAAGAGGCTGAGATACCTCTGGGTTCAGCCTCTGTGTAAATTTTCATCTGTACAGTGCCCAGATGGGAGTTAAGGGTACAAAAATTTTCATTCACACCACAGTTAAAATCACAATTTCTGGTGAATCAATCCAAAAAGGGTTTCAAATAATGATTATGAAGAAATTTTTTGAAAAAATGAACAATAAAATTTGTGATTTTTTTAAATTTCTTGCTGATAAAAATGCTTAATATGCATTTGAAGCACCTAGAAAAGTCAGAGAGTACAGCCTGGAATGTGATAAGAATGATAATAAATGAAAAACTTTTGAACCAAAACAGCAAGGTAACTTTAGTGACCAGTGAAATAGGTCCAAAAATTGGAATTAAAATACATTTTGCACTGAAATCAGATCTAACTCAATTTTCAGGCCTGTTTCTATGGCCACTAAATTTGCTTTTCTATTTTGGTTCAAAAAAATTTCATTTATTATTATTCTTATCGCATTCCAGGCTGTAATCTCTGATTTTTCTAGGTGCTTCAAATGCATATTAAGCATTTTTGAAAATCAGAAAAAAAATTAAAAAATTCACAAATTTTATTTTTTTATTTTTTCCAAAATATTTCCTCATAATCATTAGTTTAAACTCCTTTTGGATTGATTCACAAGAAATTTTGATTTTAACTGTGGTGGTTTAACTTGTGGAATGAAGAGTGTTGTGCCCTTCACTCCTATCTGGGCACTGTACAAGAATAATTATAATTTTTTTGACAATTTTCCTGTATCAGGTTACTGGGAGGCTTGTGGGAGAGTTAGAGATAAATATTTGCATTCTCCTGGTGTGTGCACATGAAAATCAAGTAAATCCAACTTTGAGAATTACTATAAACATAATTTTTATGAATCATTGAGGTAAGAGTAGGGAAAAAGGGGTGATAGTAGACATGGGTTATAATTAGAGGAGATTCAAGTGCAGAAAGTTTGAAAAACAGTCTTTTGGACAGTATATAGGTGGAATATATGTATTACTGTCTCTAAGACTGACAACACTGTTGCTTGCTAAAATCAAGGCTATATTGCCATGACTGTGGTTGGAGTTGTTGCTAGACTCCACATTGGATCAAACAGAACTTCATCCATGGCAACCTAATACCAAGAATCATTCCACCAATACTTTCAACATATCATGGATGTGGAAAAAGAAGCCCAGAAAGATGAAGAAGAATTGTTTTTAGTGTTGTTCAATGATTTAGACAACAAGTTGTTGATGAGTGGATATACTGAGATGTAGCTCCAAATAGCTTGGAGGTGGATGCAGAGCCTATTTGGATATATGCAAGATTGAATAGTGTTGTTGCCAAGTGGTTTTACATTTGGAACAGGATGGGAAAAAAATCTAAAATATTTAGCAAGCCAAGAGGGTTTGGCATTGCTGGTGTGGCACAGGAGTTGCAAGACTGAGTTCACCAGACTATCTTGTGACAGAGGAGCAGACACAATAGGGGGGTTCACAACAAGATTTCATTGGAAATTTTTAAGAAGCTCATTGGTGTGGTACTCTTAAATGTTGAAAATTAAAAAAAAATATTTCTTTTATTCTTTTTCTCTTTTCTCTTTTCTTTCTCTCTTTTCTCATACTAAAGGCCAGAAATCAGAATATATGATTGGAGAAACGGAATCTACGGCTCAATTTACCCTATGGTCACCTTGGATGGCAACCTCTCAAACCCCTTGGATCAGAAGTTACACACCCTCCTTGGCCACCATCAGTACATATCACCAACCACCACTATCATTTACATATCACACTCTTTTACGCAACCCAGTACATCACACAACCAACACAACAACATATCACATACAACAACCCAATTACATAGATCAACAACTCATACACTCAATCACACGGTCATGTACACATGCATGCAGGTTCATGCAGTCTAACTTAGTGGATTTTCCTTATCTTTGTTGTTTGTCGCTGTGCATCAATTACCTGATCCCTGATTGGAGCTATTTTAGTGTATTTTGCTTATCTGACCCCACTTTTTGACAGGCTGTGTAGACACATGACCTGATGGCTGTGCCTTTTAGTTCAGTTGTGGTTGTGCTAGTGTGTTCCATGGCTTTTCCAGGCCAGCACAAATCCCTCATTCTGGCTAAATTCCCTCAATGCTGTGCAACCAGGCCATCCAAAATCCCTCATTGTTGTCTATATAAGCCTGTAACTTTTTTGTCATCTCCCCCTTCCTCACCAGATTTTCCCATCAGATTTTTACACATAGTCTAGTAGTCTTATCCCTTATAACACTACCCTTTTCTGGTCACTCTATATTATTAGCCCCTCTATATTATAGTTTTACAATATTAGACACCTTTACATATTACAACCAGCTTACATCTCAAATAACATCCCTCATTACCCTTTCATAAGGCCCCTTGGTTTAATCTTTAATCCCTGGTCAAGACCTAGATCTAACAGGTTCAGTTGCCATTAGGCTATTCCCCCTTTCAAACTCAACACCCTTTTACATTCTATAACCCCGCATCACTAGAGCCTCTGTTCAATCCCTGGTTGTAGCAGTTGCTCCTGCATCACACATATCATCCCACATCACCCATCTCATTCCTCATCACTCAACACTCCTCATCCATACTCATCACTGCTCATCTCATCACTCATCACTCATCATCAGTCCTCATCACTTTTCATCATCATCATCATCATAAAACATCACTCACTCTCATAAAGATCAACTCACTTGGTCAACAGCCATTTTGAACCAGACCATCCCTATCACAATAATTAAACTGCCAAGCGATCTTGGTGGTCTTGTTTTCTGATAGCATCGAAGGGCAAAGCTTGCAACTCATCCATCCCCTTCTCAATTCAGCAAAAGGGTTTCACAACACCTTTTGAGTCTTACATTGGAAATGCTAAAAACAAATTACACATTGATTTCTACATCTCACATCAAGAGAGTGTGATTGATGAAAAAGATTCTTACTGGTTTGACTGATTTTGGTGGAACCTACAACTATGGTGTTCAAAACTGCATAAATAAAAAATTACATAAATTCATAAACACTGATTTGGCAGGGAACTGTTGAAATACATAAAACTTTAATTGACAGTTCCCTGCCAAATCGGTGTTTATGAATTTATGTAATTTTTTATTTATGCAGTTTTGAACACCATATACTCAGCAATATGTACACATCACTCGCCTTTTTTGTTGAGTTGTTTGAGTGACTCATTTTAAGCTAAAATTTAGTCAGCAGAAAATTTTTTAAGGGGGATCAGAAGCAAAAAAAAAACTATTGTAAACACCCCCCATAAGATAAATTCATATTTAGATTCAGTGCATAAAAAATCAAGGGACAGATCTGGCATGGACTAAATACAAAGCCAATAGCGGGGTTCACGTATAAGGTGCTTGCTCACATTTAAAAAAATTTGCATGAGCAAAATTTTAATCCAGTTGAAATAAGGTTTGGCTGTGAGATTGGTACATTTTAGCAATTTATTTTATGCAAGCGAGCAGACTCAATTTTATGACATGGGCATAAAAAAGCCCTGTGTGAACCGGCCTAATAGTGCCAACTACAATAGAATCATAATTGACATTTAGACATATCTCAGCAAGAATAGCATAGCACACAGGTTTATCTCAACCAATAGCCCGGTTCACATTGCACAATTTTAGCACCTGTTGGGTTATATGTCAGCAAGCTATTACCCTCATGTCAGCAACCCATCAGCAGCCCTGTTCACATCAGCAACCCATCAGTAGCCCTGTTCACGTTGTAAGACCAAGTCTATCCCCCTGGACTTTCTTACTTGATTGCTCACTTCATCATCCATCACCATCCATCCATCCTTGCAGCAACCATGCATGAACTAAGCAATGACAATAAGTCCGCCACCTATTTCTTTTTGTCTACATGATTGGTTTTGAGGATGACCTCAACCCCCAGCCCCCCCAGTCTCCAGGGCAGGGGGATATAGCAGGATTATAGCATGCACTTCACGGGATAGAAAAATGCTATAGGCCACTGATGCAGGTGATAAACCTTGTTTGAGGTTTGCTGATGGGAGCCCTATGTGAACCGGGCTAATGCACATGCTCTAATTGATTTGATGCCAGTTACATCAACCTAAGAGCAACTCCACCGTGGGTGCTAAATTGGGTTGCTATACCACATTTAGCACCCAACCCCCAAAAACTTGCCCCCACCGTGGGTGCTATCTTGGGTGCCACACAATAGATCTCAACAAAAAAATCTATCGGGGTGCCAGGCCTGGCACCCCTATAGCATCCCAGTTTCTGTGAAATCCAGCCCCAATCTTGTGAAATGACACATTGCTTCCCCAACACCATTCCATCTACCCAGGGAACAAAGCTTTCACAGTTGTTTTAGCTCAAATTAAGCACTCCACAGTGGCTGGCAATGTTGGCCCACGGTGCCAAACGGGCCCTACGGGTTCTAAATTTGCCTTATAGCAACTCAGATTTAGAACCCATGGTGGAGTTGCTCTAACAATTCCATGAAGCCAGTTGCACCCAACTGATAGTGACTAGGTCAAGTGGATCCCACATCTGTCTGTTGGATCACCTCACACACATGCAGGTTCCCACAGACCAGTTTTTTTTTTCCTTGAACAGTCCAGCTGGTGACCCTATCCACAGAAATTACATGAATATAAAAAAAAAAAACTCTGAAATAGACCTTGTTGAGCTGGCTTTCCCTGAATTTATCTCCACTTTTTTTTTGTTCCTTGATTGCCCCTTGAAGTATGTTCTCACCATGTCAACTATACCCTCCTCAGTCATCTTTCTGCAGTGAATTAACACACTTGTCATATTGGCAGATCATCATCTCCTTGTTGTCTCTCTTCCTCTTCTTTGTATAGTGAGCTTGCACTTGCAGCAGCAGGTTCACTATGAGCAAGCTTACTCAGACTGGCTTGATGTGTCTGTATATTCCTTTCCTTCTCTATCAAACATAGCCTCTTCTCCATTATGAACAAGTAGATGGAATTTGATAGCCCAAGCATTGATGTTATTTGTGAATGCCAAAAAGGAAAGAAAGAAGAAAAGAAAATGTGACAAACCCATTGTGTGACATAATACATCGACTGAATAAACCAAGAGTTCTTCTAGTTCTTTTCAAGACTATCAATGACTTGAGTGGCAGAAGCTGAAATAATAATTGATGGATCGCTGTCAAGTGGTGCTCTAGAATGAGGTCCACTTTCGTTGTATCTCAGTTGATGCAGATAGAGTTTCTTTGACGATGAGTTGCTCTTGTCGATCTGCCAGAAAGTAATTTGTAGCCCGACCGATAAGTGTGACCCGTGCCGGTCGGCCGGCCGGATGGGAGGCAGCCATGTGGAGTTATGTATTTTGCCATGTGTCCCAGAGGCTTGGACTGGCATGGAGGGCAGCGCACGTGAGTGTGAGTTGGATATGTAGTCCGTGGGAGATGTGGACAGGTTTGAATGTTATCTTCTGGGTTCATGAAGAAGGGATGATGATGGTCGTGAGGATGATGATGAGAAAGAAGCCCTTTGTGTTTCTTTTCTTCCTCGGTTGACTCGGTTGGCAGCTGTTGGCAGTGGGCACTGGGCAGTGATATGATGGGTAGTAGTAGTAGTAGTTGTTGTTGCGCACTCCTTCTTCTTCTCCGATAAGAAGATCAAAACCACAAAAAAACTCACCACGAACCACATCCACGACATCTTCATCAGCACACATGTCCACTCCCATCCAAGACCCTCGCACTCGCCAGCAGTCTACTTCCCACATCCTCAAAACAGGCAAGCGAGGAAATCCCTTCGTCAAGGTAAGACCCCTTTCTCACACTACTATATTAAATATATACCCTTCCGGCCAACTAATAGCTAACTATCTCTCTCTCTCCACTCAGGATACCCATGACCTCTTCTCAACCCTCGTCGCATCCCTCCAACTATCAACAAACACTCGCTTCTTTCGCTCCTATCCAAACTCATTCACCACCGACGATGCCGCCGCAAACCTATCCTCACTCAGATTCTCTCAATCAAACCGCTCAACCGACCCTAATGACCCCTCCCGCATCGTCACCACTACTACCACCACCACCTTCTCCATGAACCGGGATATCGCAAAGGGATCTGTCAGCACTTCATGGATGCCCGTCTCATCGAAAACGCTGCCGACCCACTCAACCTACCTTCAAGGAACGTGGCATCTACCAAATCACACCCAAAGGTCTACATGTCCTAGAGCGCTTCATCACCAAGAACGGAATACATGCCGACCATCTCGTCCGCGTCTTCACCACCCAACCCATCTGCATGAAACTCCTCCATCTCGAACGCCGTCCACCGACGATGAGATACACATCACCCCAACGTCATCAACGTCATCTTCAAACGCTTCTCCGGAGGTCGATCCCCAACTATGTCTCGGATCCTGCCGACATCCACCGCAATACCGCCGCCATCCGTCCATTTACCTTCAACCCACAACTAGCCCCAACTACGATCGCAGCCTTGGCGTAGAACTTCAGGACGTACGTGAGAGGGCTACCAGCGGCACCACCCTGCTCATCAAACATGTCATGTCATCCACCGCCGCCATTGACTGGTTGGTCGACTTCTCCACCTGCTCCGGTCGCGAAGAGGCCGCAGAAATCCTCGCCCACTTTGTCCGATACGGATTGATCGCCCTGCACATGGACCGCTCCAAGGGCGCCGATAAGGTCGCCCAGATGCATGTCCGCGCACCCCCGGTGAGGCCACCCTCCCCGGGTGTCCCTGGAAGGCCAGTTCAAGTATGGCCCAAGGTCACCTATCGCATCACCGATGAGGGGCGAAGGTTGAGTGGCGTCGATGGCTCAGTGGATCGTGCCCCCCATAACAAACTGGCCAGTGGTGGCACCACCCATCGCGCCTCTGAAGAAGATTCACAATCTGTCTCGCACCACCAGCACCATCCTCACTCGGCGTCCGACCATCAGAACCTTTCTTCCTCCTCCGCCGCCGTCCCAAGCTCGGGAACCGATGACAAGAACGATGGGAGACAGGTGCTACGGGACATCCTGCATGCCGACAATACGGATGGCTCGGCGTGGGTCCGGGATGCGGTGTCGTCAAGTGCGCGACTGAAAGCCATCCTGGGCGAGCCGGCACTACGGTCACTCTTCAGGGACTTTTTGCGCTCACATATCTGCGAGGAGAACCTGCACTACTGGATCGACGTGCAAGAGTTCCGGCGGCGCTTTGCCACCTCCTCTACGGCCGTGGGCATTGGCAGCTCGCAGCATTCCAAGAAGAAGACCCCCGCCAGCGCCGCTACCGCCATGGAGCAACACCAGGAGAAGCTCGTCTCAACCGCCCTCCTCATCTTCAATACCTACCTTGCCCCCGGTTCCCCCTCCGAACTCAACATCGATCACAACCTCCGCGCCGACGTTATCAGCTACATGCTGAGGCCGTCGACGAGGCTAAAGGTACCCCCAACTCTCCCGAACCCTCCGAGGGCTCCGTGCCTGCCCTTCGGGCCACTCAAGTCCAAGCTTTGCTTCGGCATTACGAACGGATAGCTGATCATATATACCGGTAAGCAACCTTTCTATAAGTTAAAGGGATGTTCGAGAAAGCACTAAGTTTTTATTTTTTTTCTGTTTCATAGGTTAATGGCAACAGATCAGGTGCCCAAGTTTGTGCGGACGGAACGATTTCTTGAGATTTTATCGGCGCAACAGCTGGATGACAGTCGGGAGAGTGACGGGACGACAGTGACGTGTGGCTACGTGACGGAAACGGCGGGCACGGGCACGGGGGGGATGGCGAGTGAGAGCGGGCTTATGGGGGGTCCTAAGCACTGTAAGTGTAGAGCGATTACCACCAGTCCTGCTACTACTGCTGCTGCTTCTGATACTTACTCTCCCAAAGCAGCAGCAGCAGCAGCACGCGTGAAACACTCTAGTAGTTACAAAAAAATGGGCAAACATAGCCCGCACTCTTCTGATGATTCCCCTAATATATCTCTCCCCCATCTTCGCGATCTCTCTTCCTTCGCCAACAACCAGAACCGCAGCTCGGCTTCGCACCCCTCTGGCGCCCATTCCTTCGCTGCTGCCGTCCCGCTCGACTCGCCCTCCTCCCTGAAAACCCTGCATACAACGCCCCAGCCTCACCACCCGAATCCATCCGCTGCCGCGCCGGCCTCTCACCAACTCCACGCCTCCGCCTCGACCTCCCCTCCTCCTCCTCCACCGCCACTGGCACTGCCGCCGCTGCTGGCAGTGGCCCCGTCTCTAGCTTCTTCAAACATAACCTTCTTCCTAATACTCTCGCCTCCAAACTCTCTGAAATCAAGCTTGGCCATTCCTCCTCTTCTTCTTCTGCTGCTGGCCATCATCCTCATCCTCCTTCTAGCTCTTAACCTCTCTCCTCTCTTGTCTTTTTTTTTTTGTCCACTGTAGACGTGTGTGTGTGTGTGTGTACATACTTGGTCGTTCTTCTTCTGATGATGATTCTCCTGTGTCGTATAGTTTGCTCCCCCGCCGCCTTGGCTCCCTCTTTTTTTGGTTTGTTTTTTTGTGTGCATACTTTCTCTTCTTGATGCTTTTTTTTTTAGCTTGGCTGTACATATATATATATACATATTTACTTAGATCTTCACATCCATCCATATATATATATATATACTTACATCCATCCATATAACCTCATATCAACCAATACACACACTTATACACCTTCCACCACCTAGCCCAGTATCATCCTTTCTCTTTTTTTGGTATCAAACAAAGAGAGATAAAAAAAGAAAGAAAGTTGTGTTCTTGGTGTACATATTTTGTGGGTGCATATGTGCTGTTCTTGTTGGCATGGTGGGGTTCTAGGGTGTGTGATGGTGGTACCTTCACTTCTGTGGTGATGATGGCACACTTGTCAATGTAAACACTGTGCTCTTTTATGCTTGTATATATAGGTCAATATGGCCATGTGGTGGTTCTGTGTCATGCTTTCATGCACTATGCTCTGTTTCTGACTTGTTGTGACATGTGGATCTCTGAGTATGTTGTGAAGTCTTCATCAAAATGCTTTTCTTGTGACCTCATTTCTTGCACGTTCTCTTTCTTGTCATTTTGTATTCATCTGATGAGAGCACACGTCTCAGCTGTTCTCTCTCTCTCTCTTTCTTCCTCCCATGGGATGAATCTCTTACACTCCCCTTGTTTCATCAACACAAAAGAATCCTGGAATGTGTGAGGTGTCTTTCTTCATTGTGAACTGTGCCCTATGGGGAAAAATACTCTTGTAAAAAAAAACACTGGCAAACTTGGGTTTTTTTAAAGAAGTTTCACAGCCCATTATTGTGTTAACAAGCTTATAAGGGGATATATACTTAGGTCTCCTCATGCATTCAGATGCAAACACAAGTCCTGTTTTGAGCACCAGAAAACATGTCTCTGGCAAGCAGGCCTCAGTCCACACACACACATCTACAACAAAATACAAAGGGGGTGATCCACACATGTTGGACCACATGTTTTTTTTTGGTGTTGTGGTGGCAGATGAAGGGGGGGTGAGCTTGCAACATTGTAAGACCCAGAAACAAAAAGGGGGGTTACATATGTTTTTGGGTGGGTTCAAGACGCTGCTGTACTTGTTCTGGAATGCCTGTGATATTAACATGCCTGTCATAGTAAGTGTCGCCTTGGTGAGACACCCTTCCCCCACGCTTGCACTCTGGGATTGTGCGTGGGAAGGTGTCTTTAAGTTGGATGAGTCAGATGGAGGGCTCACCCCTTACATTTTTTTTTTGGGTGATTTATTCTGGAAATGTTGTGTGGAAATCATGGATGGGTTGACTAGGTGTGGTGTGTGGGTGGACCTCTGGAGCTGATGTGAGGATAGGGTGGGGAGGATCACTGCTAGCCTCTATCCTCCAAACCAGCTGTTCTTGAGGTTTCCACCCCACATGGATCTCCTCAGCACTGAAACCATGCCCCACACAGCACAATTCCTCTGGTATTCTTTGTCCCTTATCATGAATGCCTTTGCATTCTGAAAAGATGATCTCCATCAAGAATCACCACATTCAAGAACCTTCACCTCAATTAGAGAAAAACAAAATTCATGATCTCATGATTCAAGGACATCAAGATGAACCCCAAGCCATGATTCAAAACTACTTCAGTCAAGTCACACTCACCAGCCCCTCAACATCTCCACATGAGTTCAACACTAATTTCTTCTTCTCTCTCCATGTCAAGACATGGATTTCTCATTTATCTCATACTCATCTTCCCTGTCCAGTGGTGACTCTTTTGTTCTCCCATTTCTTGCTCCTTTCTTGGGTTTGCAATCCCAAAAGTCTCTCAAATTTCTTTCCTCCTTTCCTTTCCCATATTATTGTTGGTTTCTTGCAGACAACTCCTCCAAAATCTCAACAAATCTCCTTACTGCCAAATCTAGTTGATAGTCTTCATCTTGATTGCCATTTGTCCCTTCTGTGGTAAAACATCATTTTTTCTCTTTTCTTATTTTTGGGTTTTAGGCAGAAAGGCTTAGAGATGAGTAAAAATACTATTTTCTGGAGGAAAATAACAACTCATTCTAAATTGAAGAGGCTTGAATGCATTCTAAAAGAGAATCAAGATGGGGATCAAGTGCAACAAGGATCAGTGTTGTCAGACCAATAGTTTTTATTTCCCCTTCAGGGCACAGCTTAAGTAGTCTAGATACAAAGGACCAAGTTGTGGTTTCAAGAAGAATAATTTCAAGCACCGAGATAATACATGATATTATCCAAGTAGTTAAATAAATCTTATTTACATAATTACATAAATAAATTATGCAATAAGCTTTATAATCTATGATCACTCTATAATAACATGTACTTTTTTTTATTCTGCTGAATATAGCAATAATCACACTTTCTTAGTCATTTACTTGTTATTTAAATAGCAAACAATTTATATGAACCTTATTGAATACCTCATATTATTTATGAAACGTCTGATTAAGTTCTGATAGTTTTGTCTAGCCCTAAAAGGTTTGTCTGGTTTTGCCTGGTTTGTTTTGTTTATATCAATTTTGTCCTTTATTTTATATTTATTCTAATTATTATATTTACAGTAAACATAATTTTAGAATAAAATAACATACACTGGGATGCGCCAAAGTATGCAAATAATTATTTTTAGAGTTTTTATGACGTAAACCGTGTTTGTTAGCGTCATATGACACACGTAATATTACACTTTTCTTTAGTTTGAATGTTTGTGTATTTCACAAAGAAAGTGATATTATTGCAATTCCCCATCACAATAACCTGATCATTATGAACATATTGCTCAACCTTATTGCACCCTAATGCTGTGTCAATTGCAAAAAAGGTGTGTAATATTACGCACATCATATGATGCTAACAAACACGGCCTTAAAATTGAATGTATCACAACCCCTGGGATTATTATAGTATTCATAGATACCTGAAAGCGCTACAAGGAACAAATTGACATTTAAATAATACTTACATACAATTTGGACCTTTTACAAGGATTGGAGTGCAAATAACAACTTGGGGAAGTAGTTATTCAAATGTGCCTCAAGACTTGTACAAGTCACTACAGGATAATTCAGGCAGAATGTGGCAGTGTAGATGGGGATATGTGATCCAGTGGCAAGAACACTAAAAAGCTGCTGGATACTTGTAAGAATAATCCAGGGAGTGTGTACAATCATATCAATGCTGAATGCGCTTTCTGAGGGACTAAGAGGGCTTGGGAAAATACCATAGGAAGCAGGTCCTTAAATATTCTCACAGGTACCTCTGAAGCAATCATGGGAAGCATATGGAAGCTGGTGGAAGGCTCTTGGGCACTCAGAAACCAGATTTCTCAAGGAATGATGTCATAAAGCAGTGCTATGGCACAATCAGGCTATGATATGAAGCCATAAAGCAGTGCTATGATGTCATTAAATCAAAGAGGCTATGTTTTCTATAATGTGACAATAATTAGCTTTAATTTATTGATCACATCATGGACTTTAGTATGATTTAATACTTATAACACACTATTAGCATGCCCTGTTTGTCTCAGCAGGAATAATCCATGTAGTACTCACTGGATTTCCCTCACTATGCCAGTATTTAGCACATGGATTTTGGAAACTAAACTGTCCTTGAGCATAAATTTGACTAACACTAAGCCAACCAAGAAAATTAATTCACAAGTCAGTACCATCCAAAACAAAGTGGATGTTCTGATCCTTTTTTTTTTTTAATGTCAAAAAGAAAATTGACAAAAAAAAGAGAAAAAAAAATTGAAAAAAAGAAAAAAATAGAATTGAGAGAAAAAAATGAAGAAAAAAATAATTATGGTATTCAAAATTCGGACGTAAAATTTGACATAACATCAAAGTTTGATTTTTTTCGCAGGGGATTGTCAATAAAGTTTTATGAAATTTGACATTTCCCTGCGAAAAATTTTTATGGAAATTGACTTTATGATTTTATGTTTGAATTTTGAATACCATAAATGAAGAGAAAAAAAAAAATGCAAAGAAAAAAAAAATGAAAAAAAAAAAAAAATGCAAAAAGGAAAGAGAGTTTTTTTTATTTTTAATTCGATAGTGGCCGATTCTTTGGCCATGGCCCATCACCACCGCCATCACCACCACCGACATCATCACCATCATCATGGCCATCATAAGGAAAACCTGTTCCCATCTGGAAAGGAAATTGACTACCAGGGTCCAGCTGAAAGTAAGCCATGTTCATTTGCCCAATATTATTGCACTTGATGCTGATGTTTGTGACTGTAAATAGCCGGAGTCCACTGATAACCGATTCCGGTGGTGGCTGGTGGGTGATCCCATAACTCGCATCCATCCACCTCCGTTTGAGTAAGTCCTTCTCTCCAACATACTGTCCTTGTACCTCATCCGAATTCAGTCTTCCTTCAAAAGAGGCACTACTACTACTCAACTCCAGTGGCTTGAAATGATCTTCGGCTGTCTTCATTGGCGGAAGACCATAGCCTGCTTCCTCACGTCTACGGTGTAGTAAATCGTGATGATCATCAAGCACATTTCCTTCTTCCGATTCGATGGAATCGCCGTAGGCTCCTTCGGAAGAGCTGGGGCGTCACAATAGCAGCGCCGATGCCACATTGTAATCACCTAGCGCTTTCCGTGTGGCTCTCTCCGGCGGGAGGGTAGGATATCCAGTGGTTGGGGTCGCAAGACTAATCTCCCTTAGATGATTCAGACAGTCCTGTGATATGCGTAGGGATGGAAGCAATGAACGCTGAGTCGGTGAACCAGGAAGCCCACCAAAAGACCCGTCGCCGACCTGCTTGGTCTGTTGTTTAACACACGCGCGAGGGGGATGATGACTGTGATCCAGATTCAGCACGTGGTCGAAGTCGTGGCGTGAATGTCAAGCCTCATCATCCATCAAGCGATTCAGATGTAGGCTTTGGTTGGGCCTTCAGCACCGTTGCCGGCGAGCTTGAGGAAGGTACACGAAGCAAAGTGGTGGTCGTAACTGGCATTCTCGCATCGTGCTTTTGAAATGCAGACAAGTGAAATCTGCAGTCAAATTCGATGCCTTGATTTTAAAAATAATACCTCGCAATTGATCTCAGCCGCGCGATCTGAGTCAAAACTTAGAACCGTCAAGTTTTACCACTCTTCACCGAAAGACAACTCCGAACCTTCATTCACCGCTCGTTACGACTAAACTGCACATCAGAACGACAAGCAATCTCGATCTAGAGGTTAGAACTTCAGGAGGAGCCAATCGTAACTCAAGTGGAGGTACAACCTGTTGTCAATTCTTCTTCGTTCCTCTTTTTGATGATCTCTCTTTTGATGGTTTTTATTTATGTTATTGACCTTTCTTCATTTACTCTTTAGGCTTGTTACTACGTTGCTTTCTCCATTAATATTTCTAAATGTCATTTCGGGTTATGCTAGATTTTGATTATAGAAGTATTTCTCCATCCAGTCACTCATTTGTTTCATTTCCAGTTATATTAACTCTTTCTATTTATACTGCTTTATTTGAAGCTGTTTTTTTATTACTATTATCATTTAGCTGATAGCTGCAATAAAGTCATTGATTTCAAATTCCTACATTCGTCTATCGCGCTTGCTGGTTTCTGGAAATGTTGAGATCAATCGAACCATCTGCATTCTCGAAGTATAATCTGAAATTATCTCTTTTTTGTGGGTTGTTCTCTCAGGCATTCAAGCTAGCATACGAACGAATGCAGTCATCGGGGAGTCGTACGACGAGTCCGCCAGCGCCGGAGATGGGCACCGCGGGGGCGGACTCATTCGTGAGCGAGAATGTGAGATTACTAGACAAATCGAGTGTCAAGAAGAGGATTGTTGGTCGGGGATGTGCCACTAGTGCGATCGGCAAGGCCTCCAAGGTGCGCAATTCATTCCTCATGGAACGAGTCTCCATCGCGAACAGTTCAGTATCAGTTCAGTATCGCCTTTTTTCTTCATTATTCATCCTCTCTAACACTGCATCTTCTTTTGTTGGGGGATAGGTGGGCAGCGCTAAGATTGAGACCTGTATCCTCACTCACGGCTTCGTGATTGGCGATCGAGTCGAGCTGAAAGACTGCGAGGTCAAGAGCGGCGCGGTCATCGAGGTAGGCTGCCAGTTCTTTCCTCTGCTTCTCTTCTTCCTGCCCTTACCTAAATCAGTTGCATTTTTTTGGGGGAGGCACTTCAGTCGTGACTGGGCGGGAGAAAATCGCCCGGTGTCAGGATTGGGTTTATTGCCTTCGCCTACCCCTTTCCGAGTACATGATGCACATTGGATTACCACAGTCCTATCACATCAGAAGATCAAAACCTGGCCTACCGGGAAATAACACAGAGTGCATCTGAACTCCGAGGAATAAGAACGACGTTTATGACAGGTTCGACTGGCATGTCAGAAAAATAGGCCGGATGGTCCGAGAAGAGTCGGATACAAGCTCCCCTTTCTAATGAACTTGGATAAGTCGTGTTGATAATGTGCAGACTCACTAGCTTATGCCACATACAATCTCAGCTTTGCCTTATTTTTGTATAACTGAATATCTATATGTTGGAGGTTTTTTTTTTTATGCTTGTCAGCCTCTGTAAGAGCCTTCCGCCAGAACTGGTTCCCTAGTTGGTTTACAGCCCGCGTGCAAGAGCTACCCCCTCATCTGGCGTAATAGTCTGCGAGGAGAACCTTACTCGATCGAGCGGCTCCGCAGAATGCGCCAGCGTTCCGGTCTGGACTTCTTTCGTGAGACTGTGCCCTGCATGCACGGAGTGCTGCTCAGCCAATGGTGGCAGGGGACGATTGGTTCGCTCGCCGAGAGCAGAGAATCCGTTGCTCTCGAACGTAGGGAAGGGCCCTTTCTCCTGGCAAACTGGCCCACCAGGGTGCTCAGGCACAGACATCATCTGCGATGCCTTGACGGCGCGGGACCCCACCCCGCACTGCTCCTAAGCGCGTAGGCAATCCGGACTGGCGAGTCAAGTCTTGCCGCGAACCTTCTCACTTCTCAGTTTGTCCGGTGAAAGACATGCCCTTCAAGCCTCACTGAAACGCCAAAGGCTACGCAGCTGATTCCTGCTATTCAGCATGTATGCCTGACACCCCTAGAGTCATCGCCAAGCAGGTGATCGTGTCAACGAGGCAGGCCCGAGTCCTACATATCCTTACTTCTTTCCTGCGTTTGCTCTCAACATGAATATATATAGCCAACAAGTTTGGTTGGAGCTCCATGGGCGCTGTGTATGGGTAGTGTCCCAAACGCGCAAGAACATCTGTTTCTATTCAGATGGTCCCGTATCACTGCGTCTGTCACACATGACGTGACGCCAAGGTCTGCACCATTAATGCGCTTAAAAAGCGGACGTTTTTCTTCCAAAATTGATCTAGGAATTGTCACCGACCTAGCGTTCTGAATTATACGCTCCCCGAGATAAATAGACTGCTTATTGACCTCTCACGTTGTGGCTGCTAAGCAATCATGGCAGCCAACTCAACATATCTAATTATAAAATCATTGCTTGTGGGCTTGGTGTGGCAAACTCACTGCTTTCCTATACGGCCGCATGGTAGCACAATTCTGCTTTTAGCAATTCTGAAATTGTGGACAATCAAACTGATGACAATCTGCAATCTTTTGCAGGGAAGATAAGCTGCTTTTCTGACCAATCAGGAAGAACAGGGGCCAGAATTAAGGACACAGTGTATCTCACCACTGCTGAGGTGAAGGCTAAAGCCATGGAGACCTACTCTGAATCAGATGTGAGACGCTTTATGGAAGAGATCCCTTGGTTTATAACTACAAGTCAACCATTTTCACCAATTTGGGTAAGTGAAAAGACTGTCTAATCATTGTTGGTCAAGACAGCTGGGCTCAGCCATTATATTGATGTGTGTGGCACTAAAAATGTCCCTCTGAAAAAAATGAATGTCTTCTTTGTGATTCACTGCTAGATCAAAGAAATTCAATCAAGGATGATTACATCTTAATGGAGAAGAAGCTACAGAGCATCAAAGGAAAATTTGACCTTACTTCTCCAATGTATATGAGTAGAGCTGATTCCGATCGAATATCACACACTATTGAACAGTTGGAGGCTATCCAAAACTACATTCAGATGGAGATACAAGACAGAATATTCAAAATGGAAGGTGAGGGGTCACACATCAAAAGATTCAAACTAATGATATAAGAGAGAATTGTTCTTTGCAAAACAATGCAAATGTTGCTTCAAACTCTTCTGGAACTACTTTTCATGACTTGGGCTTAGACTTAGTGGAAGAGATAAATCTCAGGGTTTGGGATGATCGGATTGATCAACTGAGTGGCATATTACATGGAATTCCATTTCCAAGAGATAATAATTACCTGGAAATCAGAACAAACAGAAAAGGAATGTCCTTGGAGCTCAGAATCTCATAATCCAACAAGTTGGCTACCTGAAAAAGCAGAACATAATATCAGGAAAGCTTTCAAGAATTTTTTCAATCAAAATAACATTGGAGATTGCAGCATTGAATATGATCTATACCACTGCATACTCTAATTCTTTTTAAGATCAAGTCCTGTAACTGTCCTCAATGAATCAACTTCTGAAACTTACAGAAAGGTCTATGAAGGTGAGTAGAAAATTGAATTATAACAATAATAATTTACCTGAATGGGCCTGACATTTGGTATTATATTTCTGCCAATAATAATCTTCTTTGATTAAAATAGTTCTTGATGAAAATAATAAAGATATTTTCATATATATCCTGAAGGCACATGATTATAGATCTAACTGTTTTGAACATGTTGAACTAAGCCATCTCTTTCATGAAGATCATTATTCACATATTGGAAGATTTAGTTTTCCCCCATCAAGAAATTCATATTCAATTATTAATTCACAAGAGCTGATAAATCAGGATCCCAAATATCTTCAAATGAAAAATCTGTCCAAAATTTAATTTCTATTTTTGAAGATAATAGAGATTCTTCAATAAAAGAAATTAATAGGAAAAGGTCCTTTTCTTTTGATTTCATAAAAACTCACTATGGTTGGGAATGTTGAACTGGAAAAAGGGGAAAATTTGAAGAAAAGATGAGTTTGATGTCATCAAGCTTTCAAATTTGGGGGAGTTAAACAACATTAGTTGGTATTTGTGGCAGGGAAAAATTCCTGAGATGAATATTCCAGAAACCAGCAGAATATAATGGAGAAAATCTTGATGATTTATATATTATCAGATATCTTATTTCAAAGCATAAAAGTCTTTTTTTGGATTCTGAACTTTCAAACTATGCAGGACTTCTAGCCTGAAGTCACAAGTGCAATACATTGACAAATTTATTAAAAATTCATGAAGCAACATAAATATTACTTACATGATCAATCTTCCATCTTACACTGCAAAGAAAAATCACCCAACTACCTGCAGTTGAGATGCAGAAAGTTCAAGGAAGCTTTTTGTTTACTCCAAAATTTCTCCAAGATTGATTCAACCAAGATTCAATACAAAGTGACTGTGCCAAAAAATGTAGAAATGCAAACAGGTGGAGTTTGGATGGTCACTTGGCTGGAGCATGCTGCATGTCAACTTGAGGCATTTGAGCAAGTTTTTTTGCATTGGTAATTACTGAAGAATCCAAAATGAGTTATTTCAATTAAATCCCAATCTCTTTAATCAAATCAAAGAATTGCCTTTGCAAATCCCTTTCTTTTCTTTATTCAAAAGATTAAAATGATGAAAGTTAGTTCCAAGCTACATATGTGAATTAACAATCACACAGGGAATAGAAAATAATTGGAGATGACATCTAATGAATTATCCTTGGTTTATGCCTGATTTCATCTGGTTTCAATGCCATGCCTGGTAATGTGCATATTTCTGTCCTAATTACATCTACTTTCCTTGTCTCTTTTTTCAGTCTCTATTTAATTTTCAATCCTGATATATGATCCTGTACAGGGTGTTCAATCTTCAATAAATTAGGAAATTGATATATGTTTAAATAAATTTCTATTTTCAGGAAGTTCAGAATCAACAACTATCATTATTTGGTCTCCCATTCAATATTACACATAAATATAGTTCTTTGCTCATATATAGAGAACAGGTTAAACTTGAAACTCTGGAATTGCTCTTTCAAAGCAGGGGAGCCATAATTAGAAATGGGGGAAGGTGGGTAAATAAAATCTTGAAAATATTTGTGGATTTCTTAGCAATTTTAAATCCTCAAAAAAAAAAAAAAAATCCAACACCATGCCAAAGCAAGGGAGTAAATTTCAGATGACCTGAAGTTTACTCCATAATATGTGATTCCCTGATAAGGACAAAGGTTCATTGTTATGATTGTGCATTCTTACTCAACAACAGACCCTGAAAATACACAAATCACAAACTCCAGCAACTGGACCCGCTATGAACAGTGGGCCTCTATGCTACACAATGTTACAAGGCCATAACAGTTAGTTTAGCCCCCCCCCCCCCACATTGGTGTAGCATTATTTGTAATTGTATTTCACTAACTAACAGTGGTGGTTCTAGTAGATTCATCAGGCTTTTTGCTTGAGTAGATTCAGAAGTTGATAACAGAAATTTGCTGGCTTCATTATCTTCATGTAAAAAGTGAGTACAGGATTTTCACAGGAGAATGGCACACTGGTGTTGTACTCTTAAATGTTGAAAATTAAAAAAAATATTTCTTTATTCTTTTATTCTTTTATTCTTTTATTTTTTATTCTTTATTTTTATTCTTTTATTCTTTTATTCTTTTATTCTTTTATTCTTTTTATTTCTTTCTCTATTTTTCTCTCTTTTCTCATACTACAGGCCAGAAATCAGCATATCTGATTGGAGAAACGGACTCTATGGCTCAATCTACCCTATGGTCACCTTGGACGGCAACCTCTCAAACCCT
This sequence comes from Puccinia novopanici, assembly GCA_004348175.1. Lineage (NCBI taxonomy): Eukaryota > Fungi > Basidiomycota > Pucciniomycetes > Pucciniales > Pucciniaceae > Puccinia > Puccinia novopanici. The sequence continues at coordinate 21,425 of SMGU01005324.1, forward strand.
TGGATCAGAAGTTACACACCCTCCTTGGCCACCATCAGTACATATCACCAACCACCACTATCATTTACATATCACACTCTTTACACAAATATTACATACTACATACACCATGCCAAAAGTGAGAGGAATAAATGTCAGGTGACATTCAGTAACAACCATTGAAATTCC
>SMGU01005326.1:0-14684 GCA_004348175.1 Puccinia novopanici
AAAACATCATACCAACCAACACATTTTTTTTTTGCAATTTAATTAGGTTGGGTTTTCTAACCTGACCATTTCTTTACCATTGGAGAGATTTGAAAATACAGCAGCCATGTGAATTAACACCCAAAGTTCCCTACAGGTGCTTCAGCACCCAGAGGGGACATATGAGACATCCACCTATTTAATGTGAGCTGTAAATCCAAAATGGCTGTATATTTTTTTTATTTCCTTTACAAAAAATTAACAGCTCGGAACAATGCCACATAACTCACATTTATCAAAGGGCCAGATTCAGGCCTTTCATGTGATCCCCCTCAATACAAAAGAGCCCTACCATACCAAAAATACAAGGCTTCAAAGTGGGCCACATCCTGGCAACACAATGAAGGCCAGGCAAACTAAGTACATAATGGTGTCCAAGAAAAAAAAATGACATATATGTCTTGTTTTTTTTTTAACTAAATTTCAGATGGAAAATCAAGCTTTCATGTGTCCTACATCCGCTGCTGCTTGAAAATTCCGCTAAGTCCCTCTTCTTTCTCTGTTTTTCTGTTGAAACTCTTTTCATCAATCTGTGTTGGGGGCTAACTGCAAAAACATGTGAGGAATTATTGTGTGTTCCAGTCCAGCCCCTCTGAACAGAGGATTGGTTATTCCTCCCAATCTATGTTAGAGATAATTAGTTTCAGCCATCCTGAAAATATAGTCTGGAACAGGTCCTTCTAGTTTAGGACCTCTCTAACACTAAATCAAGCTTTTATGATTCATAGGATACAGTTGGTGGTATAACCACCAAATTTTAGCAGGATAATGAAAAATTGGATTGGATATTTAGAATGTTTATAAATTTGATGAGTGGTGACCTAATTAACTGACAATTTTTGATTTCAAGCAGATCCACACAACACAAGACTGATAGCTTCATTTCAGGAAGATTACTAGCCCAGTTCACATAGCTGCTTCCTTGAAGTTAAATTTATTTCAGAAAGCAAGCTTTGAACTGATTTTGAAATAGAGTTTGGCCTTAAAACATCATGGGAAATTGAAACAAGCATACCTTATAATTTTATGCAAGCAAGCAGAGTGGTTTTTATGACATCTTCATAAAATTTCCCTACATGAACCAGGCTACTATTTCCAAAAATAATTATATTTTTATGGAATTTAATTAGATTAACTGATCACAATATTTATACAATTGGATTAAATTGACGTATTCATGATTTTGGTTATCTTCATTTTTACCAAAGATAAAAAATTATCATAACATGTAGTAAAATTAATTTTATTCAGATGATCTACATATTTTTAATTGTAAGACAAAAAATATTGAAAAGTAACAATTCCATTGTGAATTGATCTATTCACTTAATTAAATAAGAGATATGTATTTTTATTTCTTGATGTGAAATCTTTATGCAAAGAAAACAATTTGAATTTCTTCCTTTACTATTCAGCTAGCCACCAAGGGGAATATCATTATGTCTTAATAGGGGGTATCAAATATGACAAAATCTACAATTATGTAATTGATGGGTTTTCAAAATCCACCCTTTTTTTAAAGATTTTTTTTCTTTGCCAATAACCTCTTAGGACCCATCACTGAAGAAATTTTATTTTTCATAATTGACTGGTTTCTAATTGTGGATTTTTTATATTTGATACCCCCTATTTGTGAAAATTATGATTTTTTTTTTTTTTTTTAATGTTTTTCCACAGTCACTACTACTACAGACATCTGCACTAGTTCATGAAATTTTTCAAATTCTAAGGCATATCAAAAATTGATTCCTAAAAATAATTTTTCCAGCTGTGAAGGGACTTTTGGGGTTTTTTTTTTTGCTTCCAATCCACCTTAAAAGTTTTTTCAGTAGCAATTATGAGAAACTATTCATGGGAACCATTAATGAAGAATTTGAATTTTGAATATTTGATTGGTTTTGAAAACACTTGTCCAGCTATGCTAATTTGAGCATTAGTGTACCCTAGCCTAGTGCTTTTTTGCTAACAGCTAACAGTAAAACCTGGTAACTGCTTGCAAGAGTGCACTAAAACTACCCCGGCAAGCACAAAAAATGGGCTTTCTAAACTTCATTAAAGTGAGATTTAGCAGAAAATCACTTCTAAACTTAATTTAGTACAGCAAAGTGTAGTGTAGCAACTTCAAAAACCTGCTAACACTGCACCACCAGTGGTCTCAAACAAGGGCTGCTAAGCTGGCACTTTTTGGTCAAAAATTGCACCATAGTGTAGCAGCCCAGTGGTGGTTTGGAATTGTGGATCTGGTATATTTGATACCCCTTAATTTCCAAATTTGAGCTTAATTAAATGAGCTGCTTGAAAAACTCAACAAAAATCATGAGAAATGGCTCCATATATTTTCCCAGATATTGGATTGATAAAAATTAGGCAAACTAGAAAGCAAGTTGTTTTCCCAATCACACCCTCTTCATTCAATCAGGTTCGATTGAAAACCCAAAGATAAGTTTTTTTCAGTATTTTTATTGCACCTTGTCACAATTTCCAACAAAATCTTCTTGTAGGCCACCCTCAACATTTTCTATCAAGACAGTCAAGATATATACATCAAAGTACCAGAAAAATACAGCCAAGAAGAACTTGCCTTCCTGAACTATGTTAATGGAGAAAACAGTTGTTTCATTACCATCAGAGATAGAATCCAGGGTATATGTTTCATTGAGTGCAGTTGGTGAATAATAAGCATGTTAAAATAACTTGAAATTTTGGGACAAGTTCCATGGAAACATGTCTTCATTGTAAAGCTGAGGACTGTGGGTCAGATAACATTGGTTTTCAAAGTTGACTCTCACAGGCAGGCAACTCATTTTGCAGGAAGTAAAAAACCATGAAATTGAATAGTTTAAGCAGACCTTGTGGAGGAAGGATGTGAACAATCTGTCTGCTGGTATGGCGGAATTTATTCACAAAAGAAACTTGAGTTAATTCAGTCAGAAGGATTTTCCAGGAAATATTCTCTCCAAAATGGTCTGCATACATGCACAACTTAACTTTGAAACCCACCAATGTAACAGAACTCAATAATCTAAATGTTCTGGAAGTATACAAAAAAGAAGAAGATATTTTACATGGCCAGAATAAAACATGGTACAAAGATTACAATTCTTTACAGCTGAGTTGCTATACAACACAAATTTAACAATACATGGATAAGGCACCCACCAAAAGATGCAATATCCAAAATTATGCCTTTCTCATCAAGCCGCGTGAATCTGCCTGGTACTATTGGGATCAGGTCACGGTGCTTGCGGAGTAGGTATAGGGAGCTACCTGATCACATGAGGCTAAGGCGAAAAGAAATTATTCAAACAAAAATAGTCCTTCCAGGGGGTGAAATATGAGTCTTCAAAATCGTGCTTTGATGCAAAAAAGAATAGTTAGATGAAGCCAAATTCGTTGAGGTTTTTTTGAATGATCTATGTATGTCAGGAGAAACGTCAATTTCTGAGGTGAGGTGATCGAAGGGTATTCTCGTTACTCACAATGTCATGGACGTTCGCAAGAACATGCCGGATCTGCGATGTATCTGTTGCGCACGTCAAATGCACGTACACCTAGGCGGGAGATAAATAAATGATAATGTTTTAGCAGCCTTCAAAAACAGATTCTTGAATCAAGAGAATGTAGTTTATTGACCTGTTTAGAGGGGTTCTGGTTAAGGTCGAGGAACTTCTTCCTGAAGAAATCTGCACTAGGCTTCCAAACCTCCGCATTGGAATGAGGTGTAACAAATTCTGGGAAGTAATCTTGGACCCGAGAATGAACGACTTTGGTTTTAAAGATGTCAATTTTGTTCAAGAATAAAATCATGGATGTTTTGGAAAACCAGCGGGAGTTGCAGACGGAGTCGAACAGGTTTAAAGCTTCGTTCATTCGATTCTGGACGGATCCAAATTGTGGGATCGCATTAGCTTCAGACAATAGAGAGAAGCAAGATTAAGGGGAAGGCAGGAACACCGACCACGGAATCGTCTTCCCTGAGGAGCTGATCATATTCGCTGAGAGCGGCGAGAAAGACAATCGCGGTAACGTTTTCAAAACAATGGATCCATTTCTTCCTTTCGCTCCTCTGTCCCCCGACGTCCAACAGCCGATACTGCATTTCCCCCACGAAAAAATTTGTCTCACTGATCCCGCTCGTCTTCACTCGTGAGCGCAAAATGTCTTCGTCATCTGGCTCAAAGTCCGGCTGTCCTATTCGGTCTATTGAGTCCAAGTAGTAGGCTGTCGAGTCGTTGAATCTGAGTTCATAATAACGGGGCAAGGAATTCAATATTTCCATCATCATCATGGGGGCGCCTATCAGAAAGGAACTTAACTGGAACTCCCGGCTGCGCTCAAAACAAGTCTTGACACCCGGATCATGCCATAGGCGACGGATCGCGGTGACAGACTGAGGATCAAGCCGACAATCGGTCATAGAGGTGGGTAAGGATTCGATGATTCTAGCGGCGTCTACCAAGGAGTTATCTTGGAAGTTGATTTGGACAAGTTTCATCGCGCTCAGGATGGCCTGCATCGACTCGATGACATTCGAATAAATGATGTCCCTGTAAGAGTCTCTTTCTTTTAGGCTGAAGGATCCTATTTGCAAGTTTTTTTTTTTTTATAAAATATTATCCCCCATGATCAGTGCCATATATGAGAGGTTAAGGTGATTAGTAGCTAGTTATTATTATGGCCAAGACGTGATCAGAAAATTTGTTAAAAGAACCTTCATGGATGAGCTTCATCTGCTTCACAATGGTGGATTTTCCGGATTCGCCGGCGCCTAGAAGAAGCATTTTGATCGTATTCCTATCAATGAACAAATAAAAGAGTAGAAATCAGATGTTTGCAAGGTGTTAGTAATTCTTCCGGGTCAAATCACATGTGTTCAGGAAAGCAATGTAATGTAGATACCGGAAAGCAGCCTTCTCCTGGGAGATTTGCTTGTCAATTTCGGCGCTGATATATTCAGCCTCTGATGACTTCTTGGATCCAAAACATCCCATCTTGGATGCGGTTGTTATTGTTAGAATATGTACTACACTGGCAAGCAGACGGGATGATTAGTAGGGTGAGGTGTCAAGAATTGTAGAAAGAATGAGAGAATTTCTGTGGGAATGGATAAGAACTATGATTATTAAGAAAGAGTGTTGCGATTTTTGATTCAGCCAGAGAGAGAGTGTGTGGGATTACCAGCTGGTCGTGTAGTGCACTCCGCTTGGATCGACCAGAGAAATGCTATATTTTTCATCGCATCAACTGACGTCCCGTGGTGTGTCTTAAATCTCGGGCGTGTGAAGCAAAGTGCAGGAGTATCAAAGCGATATCCTTTCCGTCGGAGTGATCACCACATGAAGCATCAACAGGGGGCGTGCTCTTATTCGGAAAATACCCCATTCTTACAGCGCTGGAATTATTTTCTCCATCACACACTACACATAGGGCAAAGTAGCACCAGAGGATTCGGCTCAAGGATATAATATGCCCATCTGGGGCAAGTGGTGTGCTCTGACCTAGTGCCATGTGTCTGGATGGGGAAGCTCTAGATCATTGTGCTCACTACCGATTGCAAGAGTGGTTCTGTTGTTGAGTTGTATAGACAACTGCGCGGCCTCCCCTTGCAGATTCCGCCCCGGCGATGAGTCTAGCTGGCCGGAAATTTACTAGCGGCATATGATGAAAGTACCTTCGGGGAATCTAGGAAAACATTCAAGATCCCTTACTGTGGACAAGTTCTAGTTGTGTGCAAGATTACCATCCTTCCAGTGAGAGCGGGAGCGCTCAAGAGTGCCAACACGAAGTAAATAAATATTATATATAGTTATCTTGCCCGAGGAACCAGATACCTACGGACAGAGCAGTACATATGGTGTCTCGACCAAGCATGTCAGAGAGAGAAGAAAGGGGTTGTTGTTGTGGACCAGCAGTATAGCAACCGTTGGTCCATCCATCTTTCTGCCCCCATCGCCTAAACGAGACGACAGCAACACTTGATCTCTCCGCTGCTGTTGCTACTATGTGGGCCTCCACCTCGTCATCATCAGCATCCCATCCCTCGTCGTCGTCCAGAGCATACCAACAACAGGGATCTCTTCTAGTATCCCTATTACCCCAATTTCCCCTTCCACAGTGAAAGCCCTGGTCAAGAAATCCCCCTTGAACACGCGAGCTTATTTCCTTATCAGTCTGATAGGATCTTCCTTCTGTCTGATTAGCGCTACGTAGATTTGGTTACAGGTAGAAGAAGCCCAACACTTGATCACCTTCTTTTCCAAAATAAACACACTCCTTAAAAACAAGCCTCTAATAACTCCCTCTTAACACTTCCCATCATCGCAGTCGGCCATTTGTTTGTGCAGGAGTATCTCTCACTGTGGGAGGAAGCCAGCAGCTCACCACTGCCAAGGACTCACCAGATCACCTCGACCAAGCAGCACACACCTCTTGGCAATATATAACTTCCTTCTACCCGGCTCTCCTCTCAACTCCCACCCCCGACCAACCCCAAGCTTCATCCTAAGAAGCAGCACCAAAAGTGCACGAGAAGGCCGAGCCCACTCTCGCCAGTATATTTCGTCCCGTCACTCACTCCCGCAATTCTCCCCTATCTATTTCTGAAGAGCTTCCTCATCCGGCAATAACCTCCTATTAGGAGCACGCCACCGTCGAACGAATCAAAATCATGAAAATTTAATGACCATTACGAGCACATACACACACAAAACACCCCTTTCATACCTCACCAAAAAACATCTTAGAAAAAAAAAGTCGGGCATTTTATCTCGCACTTGGATCTCCTGTTAAATGTCCACAAAACAACCGAACGAACGAGCAGAGGAGCCCATCAGCTCACTGGGAGTATTTGCGATATTGTCGGGCTCGATTATCTTCGGGATCGTGCTTGGGACGGTGCTTTCGGCGATGCGATCAAGATGGCTAGACGCACGACGACGGGCCGAACGAGGAGGACGAGGCGGGGGGGTGTGGGTGGAAAAGGACGTGGAGGCGGTGGGCGAAAAAGACGGTACTGAAGATCGTCAACACGGGCGGGTGTCGGCCCACATGCCGCGCGTGAGCCTCTGTGGCTCGAAGGAGCGAGGCTCAGGCGGCCAGAGGCTGAGTGATGAGAAAGCGCGGCGGATCTCCCGACCGACGCGTCTGCTGCCGGCCTGGCAGCCCTACATTGTGGTCCGAAGCCCTCTGCTACCATCTCCGGCGACTCATCGCCGGTTTACCATCGGTGCCAGCCCAAGGACCACCCGCTCGCTCGACTCCCCGCATCCCCTTGGCTCCCCTATCATCCGTCCTCATCCGACCCGCAACGCTGCAGGGGCTCACAGCGACACTACCGTCGCCGATCACACCCCCGGAATTCTAGCCTCCAAGGCCGACTCCCCTGCGCTCTCCAAATCCCCCCAGCGTCGGGTCGTCTGGCTCGACCAGCTCTCCTGTCGGTGAGTCCCCCCTCAGCCCTCTTGCTGACATATTTATTCTTCCACCCCGCGGTTGTAGTATCCACAATCACACATTCCCTAACCATAGTTTGCTGTTGTTGTTATTATTTTGATGGGCGATTTGCAAGATCGACACCCTCCCGGGCCTCGCGCACGAACAGTCTTCCCTCGCAATGGCGGCACGAGGAGGCAGAGCCGGAAAGCGCGATACAGACGCGACAGCGGCTGGGCTCAGCATGCCAGATGTGGCTCGCGTTCGAGCAGCAGCAGCCGGCGGCGGCGGCGGCAACGAAGGGATGACGACGGCTCTTGATCCTGCGCATTCGTTGCACTTTATCTCTTCGAAAAGCCCGGCCCCTTCACACAGTGTATATATAGTGTGGCGCCCGCCCCACCCGTGCCTTCAACGCCCGCTCGGACAGCTCCCACTCATCGCTTGCCAACGCGCATCGCCGCTGTCCAGCTGCCGTCCAGGTCTACCATGTGACTGGTGTCTCTCGTAAGTGTGCTCTTTCTCCTCGCGAGCCTCACCGTATCCCACGTCATTTTCATCTTTGTTTTTGCAATAGACATTTCCATCTCCTTCAGCCTTTTGAACATGAGAGTTTCCTGAAACATCAGATCCATTTGCTGATTGGCTGCTGTCATGTCCATCAACTGACATCAAAACATCAGCATCAACCCCCTAACTTTATTTCCCCCCTCCCCCCCCCAAAAAAAAAAGAAAGGAAAGGAGATTTCAGATTATATTTCTTCCATGTTTTTTTTGCGTTGGGGGTCGTGTCGCGTTGGCCTACACCACCTCTATTCACACCTACCATCCGACTGACGGACAAACGGATGGCTATATTTTCGTGTTTGAGCACCACCAGGTACAGCCGATGCTGTATTGACAATCTCCCCTCACCCAGGGCCATATCCGTCCCAGCCTTCCTTCCTTCTTTTTCTTATAATTCTTGGCGTCTGTGCTCGCTTTCCTTACGCTCCTCTCCCCCCACGCATGAGTATGTGACGTGCACCTAGCCGTGTCTGCTGGCTCCCCCATCCTCATCAACGAGGCATGTCACCCTCTTCTATCCAACTACGAACACATTCATATAAATGTATATACATATATTCTAGCAACCGGGGAGAAATTAGAAAAAACTCTACTGTACTTTCCTTGTGACCAGAAACAGGAAGGATGTGACATACTACTGAAGAATACCACGAAGGATCCAGGATTAGAAGGAAAAGAATTATGGCCAATGGTGATCAGATGTGATGTCAAGAGATCACAACTCTTGATTGAGAATCTTTTATTTCATCCAGAAGTAGTAGAAAACTAATGACAAGTAATAAATAGGGTGGAAATAGTGAGTTTCAAAGTTGACTCTCACAGGCATGCAGGTCAGTTTTCAGAAAGTATGAAAACATGAAATTCAAGGGGAAAGACAAATTTATTCAGGAGAGAAGTGAACTACCTGTCTACCTGTCTGCCTGCATTTATTGAAGTTTTTTTTTTTCTTTAATGAATGCAGACAGATGTTTTTCCTGAGAGTGTTTTCTGAAAAGTGACCTGCATGCATGCACAAATCAACTTTGAAGCCCACTAGTGAAGATTGATGTACAAAATGTCTGACAAGTGCCCAGAAGCTTCCATAAGCTTAATCAAGATGGGGATGCTTCCTGTCTGCATTTTGGGATGGTTTTACTTCAGAAATCAGTCAGATACTAGTTGGATTTCACTTTTTCTTCTTGGGGGTGACTACTTTTAGCAGTGCAGGTGCTACCAATGTGTATGCTAGCTACTCCAATCATGTAATGTATAACTCTCTAGGCTGAGGCCGATTCTTGGAAATAATCTTAAACTTGATTTATGCATTAGTGAAACAAAAAGGAACTAATGGACCGGGGGGGGGGTTCTATTCATCAACAGTATAGTGGACTATGAGCAGTCTTGAAGCTAGGCCTGTTTGTAGCCCTTTGATCAATTCAATTCTTCAAGAAGAAAATTACATACCCAAAATCCTGATTATGAAAAATTGCTCTGATGTTAGACGAAAGGCACTCAGTGACTGAATTCAATGATGTCATGGTGCACTTGAACATTGTGCGGTGAATTAGTCATTCAGAGGGCGCCCGCGCTGCGCGCAGGGTCGGTGTGACATGTATGCGGCTGGGGCCAACGACGAAGGCATCTGCTGTTGACCGTCCCATCGCGAACACTTCAGAAGCTTGTCGAGACAGAACTCGGGCGAGGCGCGCAGGGGAGATGGATTCGCTGGAACCGAAGTGCACGGGACTCAAGAACTCATACGATGCCTGCTTCAACCGATGGTTCGAGAAGTACCTGTCACTCACCGCCTCCCACGACTCGGCCAGCGATCGCAAACGAGTCTTGGCCCAAAGTAAGGACCAGTACGAGAAGGAATGTGGCCGCAAATGGCAGCAGTATCATGCCTGTCTGAATGTTTGTTCCAGTCCAACTCGTTTATTTTTTTTTTTATTCTCAGCCTGCTGCTGAATGTCATCTTTCGTATCCTCCAGGAGGCTCTCGAGTCACGCCAGCTTAAGCCGCTGTTGGAAGCCGCACGGAACGAGGACCCGTTGACGGAGCCATCCAAGCTGGAGAAATCTACTCAGGAACGCTGATTCTGGAGCGATCCGCCTAGAGCTCTCATCGTCTTGGTCAAATTAATAGGGTTACTGGGCCGCTTTGCATTGTCAAGAATCTCACTCCACTCGCCTAGAGCTAGAGAGTCAAACGACTCGAGCATCGACGGCAACATTTGCTCCCCGTTTTCTCTCCAATCTATAATGGTGATGAGGCAGCTTGCTATGTTCCGAATTTGGGTATCTAAAGATGGCAGTTCTTTAAGCTGTATAGCTTTCATTGAGCATGCTCCTCACCAATCGGAAATGCATTAGTGAATGAAAATCACTCTGAGAACAAAAGACGCTACATCCTTCTAAAATCAAATCACTATCAAATTTTGACTCGCTTGCTTCAAATTGGAAGTCTCAGTGGGGAATCGGATGCTAGCAGTGTGCTCTCTTCCCCATCGTGATTGTGTTTTATGGGCAGAGCAATCTTTGGTCTACACTACCAACCTACGCGCAGATTGCTGCCTTGAAGGGTTTTGCCTGTGCGATTCTTCGGCTCGGCAAGCCGACGACGCGACGGGGGAAAAAGCTTCGCGCGGCGCGAGGCCGGTTTGTCGAATTCTGTTTGCAGAAAGTTTTGCAGCCAAGCTGAGGGTTTTTTTTTTTTTCAAATATCTGTTTTGAAAGTAACGTACTTGCTTTTACTTCGAGTCCTCTGATGCCCAAAAAAAAAGGGGAGTCAGCAGCGCTTTTGTTCAGCACTTTCCACTCAAACAGAGCTTTTGCAGTAACCTAATCGTCCCCTAAAAGCACATCTGTTTCCTCAGCTCTTGGAAAGGCGCCCTCAATATCAATCCCTCAGCCAGACATTCTCTCCATTCCCTGCTTTCCTTGCTGCTGGGATGGCCTGCTTTCCACGGATGAAGATGGCAGATATAAAGAATGGAACAATCTGCCCTTGCATCTCCCTTCTCACCATCCATACCAACATCCGCTAGTGCAAGACATATCCAACAACAAACAACCTTCGAAGCAATCCCATCCTGGCCATTAATCACGCCTGTGCCCACCTTTACCACCCCCGAATTATTTTCTCCGTGTCAAGAATCAAGCCCAACGTCGCCATGCTTGTCCTCTCTGCACTCACCGTAGCTCTAAATCTAGTCTCACGGACCGGGGCACTGGTTGCCCGTGCCGAACCAAAGTCCACCCTTTCAGTTTACTACCCGGTAAGTGGGCTCACTATTGTCCTCCCTCTTCCTTTTTTCCCAGAACTTCGCACTGAAAAATGTATAATAACCTTTCTGCCTTTAGGGGTACCACTCTACTTTGTTGCCTCCGGAAAGCATCCCTTGGGATCTTTACACCCATCTTGACTACTTTGTTGCTACCACGGGTAGTGAACCCACTGACGACCTGAAGATTGAGAATGAAGAGAACCTCAAGGCCGTGGTCGCCGGCGCAAAGTCCCATGGGGTTTCCATTTCCCTCACTGTTGGTGGCTGGACGGGGAGTAAGTACTTCAGCAAATTGGTCGCCGACGAACAGAGCCGGAAAACATTTGCCCAGGCCTTCAAGAGGGCTGTGGATAAGTACGGCTTCCAAGGAATTGACGTCGACTGGGAGTACCCCAACGTGCCCGGAAATGATGGCAATATCCTCTCCAAGGATGACTCGGCCAACTTCCTGAAATTCCTGCAGACTCTTCGCGAGGTCTTGGGCCCTAAGGCCCGCCTTTCCGCGGCCGTATCTGTCCACGGTTTCATGGGAGCAGATGGCAGTTACTTGACCGACCACAAGGCCTATGCCAAGGTGCTTGACTTCATCACCATCATGGCATATGACCTCTACAGTCCCTCTTCCACCCAGGTTGCCGGTCCCAATGCTCCCCAGTTTGACACCTGCAATGACCCCGGCAACAAGTTCTCAGTGGACCAGGCCATCAACACCTGGACTTCTTCTGGCTTCCCCGCGTCCCAAATCCTTCTGGGACTGCCCGCCTACGGGTACAAGTACACCATGCTGGACTCCGAGCTGAAGCCTACCACCTTCTCCGGCCAGAGCAACCTCACCAGCTTATATTTTTCAAAGTTTGATAAGAGCATTCAAGTCCCCGCTGCCGCCACCGAGGCCGCCGGACCCACCACATGTGGCGGCGAGGTAGAAGGCCACAACATGCTCTTCAAAGACCTTGTCAATTGTGGCTTGGTTAGCGCTGATGGAACCAAGGGCCTAAAGGGCTTCACCCGCCACTACGACCACTGTTCAAGGACGGTAAGTCGTCTTCACTCCCAACTATTCTTCCCTTGAAATTCCTCCACTGACTCCTTGTTCCCTCACCATACTACAGCCTTTCCTGTTCAATCCATCCAGCAAGGCCTTCATCTCATACGACGACCCGAGGTCGCTGGCCCGCAAGACGCGCTTCGCCAAGTCCAAGGGACTAGCTGGGGTCAATGTCTTCGATGCCACTGGAGATACTCAAGACAGAGTCCTCCTTAAGGCTATCCAATCCTCCCTCTAAATACAACCCCAAAGAACCGTGGAAAACTCCCTAATTCTTTCCTCATAAACTTCGAGTGATTTCTCTTGTATTCTATGCTCCCCTTCTCGTTGGCTGGCTCAACTAACAATATTGGCACGAAATAAATATCCCAATATTTTTCCCCAAACTTAAGATCTCAAGGACAGGCAAGTCGTACTTCTAATCAACTTGCCGCCCCTAATATTTTTTTTCCTTTGTGCACCCCCCTTTCATGCAAGATGACGCTTTCGCCTGTCATACCACCCAAGAAACATGAGAAGCTGCCTCCAACAGCCACGTTCAGTGAAAGGATGGTGAGAGGACTGCTCTTGAGTGGTGTGTGCAAGACATGGAAGTGGCCAGTGTTGATGACTTGCCTTCCTTTGGCAGGCAGTTATGCATTAAAACCCAGTCAGAGCAGGTCTCCAGAATGCATGCAAGTTGACCGAAAAATTTGAATTGGGTTTAAATTTTGAAACCCCCTCCCACATGCTCAGCCCGCTCCCATCATAAAATTTTGTCCCACAACCTGTCCCTGCCACCATCACAAAAGTACTGTGTTCACCATACATCAAAAGGGCTGTCAGTCTAATGGATGGTATGCCCAGAAAACCTGATGATAGTGATGAGTGTGTTGGAGACATCAACTAGGAAGAGATTCTTGAGCCTTGAATGACAGCACACCTGATAGTGGTTTAAGGCTAGATGAGATGATGATGAAAGTAGAATGAAAGAAAAGAGCAAGATGAACATACAGCAAGGATACCTGGTGGCAATGAGGATAGAATGGAAAAAGATGAGTGAAGATTCAGATGAGAAGAGAAATAAACTAAGAAAGATAAACTACAAAGTGGAACAAGTTGTAGCAGTATATAGTAATAACTACAAATTTAGGTTTCTAGAATTAAGCTCAAAACCCAACCCTACTGTCATCCACAGTGATCAGAGTTCCACATGTTTCTGAACAAAGGTTCATCTTAATACCCCCCCTCTTTCATTTCTCGTTGTGGAACTTCTCAAAGGGGAGAAAGAGCTTGGAGGGGAAATAGACAACTACACTAGTAAAAATGTATGTTGAAGCTTCAGGTGCTAATGAGGCTTCCCTCTTATCAAATGCTGAGGTAGGGAGAGTTTCACTAAGAAAGATAAATAATATAAGAGTGTGGTTGATTCTGAAAGTTCTTAGTGTAGGGGATCTGTTACTATAAGCTGGATTTATGATCACTGAGGAAGGGGGGATGAGAAAATGATTAGGAAGGGGGGGGGGAAGATAGTTCTGTGAGTGGCACACTCAAACAAACAGGAAATTTGTATGGTTCAATAAGTTGCTACCAAATCTGTTTAACTACTAATCTGGGTTCTCAACAATGCTGGTAAAGCAGTAAGAGTTCTTCAAAAATATTAATTGGTATAAATACTAGTAAATGGTGATGGATTGGTTCTGTCTCAGAGTGGTAAATGCATGAGGCTCTACTACAACAATAGTGAGTCCTTATATATATATATATGTTCTGGGAGATACACCAAAGCACAGAGTCTCTCTGTCCATGGGTAAATAGAATTTTTGAAGTTCTGAGATGAGAGTCGAAGAAGAGGTGAGCAAGAAAGATAGAATTGAGAAGTGACTGAGGGCTGCAAGGGTGGATAGCTCACAGGATACGGCTCAAAGGATGGAGCGGCAAATGAATGAGAAAGAACCAATGGGGTGAATTGCTTGGGCTAGGCTATGTGTTTAAATAGACTAGATACAAGTAGGTCAAAAAGTGGTTTGGAGAAAATGAATAAAAAAAGAATTGAATAAAAACTGAGAGGAATAAAATATGAGCTCTTGGAAAAACAATCAGACAGGCATCTCAGTCTCTTTTAGTAAAGCCAATTAGGATATTCAAGAAGAACATATAATAAGACCACAGATGCGCAGAGGTGTTAATTCTGCGCAATCAATTTTTAGCACACAACCTCAATAGAAAAAGAAGAAGACAAAAGGAGACAAGATTTATTGACAAGAGATATTTCAGGCAACAGATAACAGGCTCACAGTGACTATAATCTAGTCTAAAGAGAGAGGGTGAAAGAAGGAGAGAAGGAAGATAGAA
>SMGU01005336.1:0-13443 GCA_004348175.1 Puccinia novopanici
GATCTTATCCCCCTCCTCACGTTAGGATCCAATGCCCATGGGGCTTGAGCATGATAAAAGTGGCCATCGTTCCAGAGAGGATTGTCCAAGTCGATCTTCAGAAAGTTGGAAAATGACAGGTCTTGATTCTCGGGGAGTAGGAGTCGTTGAGGGTTGGCTTTTTTCAAGTAATCCTTCCAATGCTGGTTGAAAAGTTTGATACATTTCTCTACGGGGGCCTCCCAATGCTTGATTGCAAGTATATTTTCTTTGAGTCACGTACCAAGGATGCTTCCAGAATGGATGTTCATGAGTGGCTGCCTCTCGGCTCAAACCTCAACTGCCTGCGAATAAAGGTCAGACTTGGCCTTCCATAGCAAAGTCAGCAAGCCAAGCTCAGTGGTCCACATGCCCCAAAGTTCTTTGTAATTCATCCCAATAGCTTCCGCAAGCTTCTTTTGCAAATCTTCCTTCTCCTTTATCACTGCCAATATCTCATTCATCTCAAAGAATGTGGCTGGCCAGCCTCCATGCAACACTCAGTCCCTGAAAAGCATATTGATCAGGCCATGGGTGTCACATTAATAATGGATATATATTCATGTACATACCTATACGACTTCAGGACTTCCTCATTTTGGAGAAATTCAGCTAGTCTCTTCGTGGACAGATCTTCATCTTCCTGCTGAAGAGCAACACGGACTTGACCATCCCATTGTGAGCAAAAGACTTGAATGGAGTAGTTTGTTTTGCCATTTCCGTGGGGATTGCACATTGGACACAAGGTGGTGATGATTTCCTTTTCGACATTGCCCGTATATGCACATTATGAAATTTTTTGCCAGGCCATGATGCTGTCAAGAAAACAAATCGTGTCAGTTCAAAAAAAAAAAAAAAAAGAAAAAGAGCATAACAAGCTGCCAGGCGCATACTGACCTAGATCACCGGTGAGTCCCTGCAAGACAATTTTATGTGAAAGGTGTGTGTGTGATATGTTAAGTCCCAATATTGAATACATATGTAGTAGAGAGTATGGGATGACATCATTGAGGATGGCCACGTTCCGCGCTGAGATTTGGGGCTGGGGGCTTGCAGCTGACACATCCGCAACCACGTTACACAGAAGAACCAGGAGAAGACACGAGAGCGCATAACGAGGATTAGAGCAGGAGGGAGAAGGGACGAGCGACGATGGAAGCGAAGAGCAGCGGGGCGAGGATGGAGGTGATACTACTGGGCACAGGCAAGTGACACGCAGATGAGCGGATGGGGGGGGCGCTGGAGCTGGGAAGGAAATTCTGACATGGGAGAGAGGATGATGATGGGACAGGGACCTCGGGGCAGGTGCCGTCGATCGTATGTCTGACGGAGGGGGGGGGCGAAGGGTGTCGATGTTGTTGCGGGACAGGGGACCGGAAAGACCAGCGACGGAACACGTCGGCGCTGGTGCGCATCCATCCGGCCCCCGTCGTCGCCGTCGCCCAAAAGCTCCCCCACCACCACCACCACCAGGTCACTCGCAACATCCTCATCGACGTCGGAAAGAGCTTCTGCGAGGCCGCCCGCGAACATTTCCCTAAACATCGCATCCGTAAACTCGACGCCGTCCTCCTCACTCACCCCCAGTGAAGCCCCCTTTCTTCCTCTCTCTCTCCTCTCCTCCCGCTTGCGTGCCATGTCGTAAATCGCCCCTTCTTTCGCCTTTCAAAGCGCGGATGCCGTCGTGAGTCTTTTTTTTGTGATCCCCGTCTTCCCGTCTTCCGCAGTTGACCGAGGATTTGTTCCATGGCCGGGGATGGCAGAACGGGCTGGATGATTTGCGCGGTAAGTGAGCCTCCCAGCCGCCATATGAGTGGAGAAAGAAGACGACTAAGAAGACGAGGAAGGGGATGTTTGTGGGATGGTAGCGTGGACGTTAGGGGGGGCGATCCAAGCGACGATTGCGATCTATTGCAACGCGTACACGCACGGGGAGATCGCGCGGATGTACCCCTACATGGTAGACAGTCACGCGGGACCGGCGGTGCGTCGTTCTTTTTTTGCGACTCAGGCTAGCTGTTGTTTGACACGATTGCGGGCGGTGCGGCTAGGCGGCGACGTGCCTCAATTCACCTGGCACATCTTGCGGGACGGGGAGGCGTTTGATCTGTTTGGCATTGAGATCCTGCCTCTAGCGGGTCAGTTCTTCCACACCCCAATCCCCTGTGGCTGATGGACACTGAAGGACCAAGCCCCTCACTCGACGCATCCCCTGATTGGTATGTGTGTGTGTGTGGGTGTGGGTGGGTGTTTGAGAGACCAACTGGACACTGACTCACCCAAAACAAGGTTATCTTTTATTTTTTTCCAGCTTTCACAGTGCTGTTATATCTTCAATTGCACCATCAGGTTAGTTGAGAGCCAAGCTGAAAAGATGAATCAGGTGATTGAACCATGTTCAGAGGTTTGGTTTGCTACCAAATTTTTGTCATTGAGGAGGGTTGTGTTGCTTTTTTTAAGCTTCCTTTATTGCAGTTTTCAGGATTAATTGAGCCTTTTAATTCTGAATGGTGTCTGGTGGATGACTGTTTTCACACCTCTAACAGACTTGGATTTATAAATTGATGGAGGCTCATTAGCAAGGCTTTTATCCACATTCTAAAAGTGATCAAAACATCAAAAAAGAATTTCAAGGTCATAAAATGGTGACCAAGATGATATGAGCCATGATCATTTCAAGACAATACATGCAGACTGCAGCACAAATCACATCATTTTTCCTATGATCCTAAACAGTCTTTTGAGACTTGAAATCTGATAAACATAGAAATTGGATGAGGCAAAAATATTGCCTATTTTTTGTCAGGTGGAATGAAGATCTAAGTTATTCATGAGTAGATACAACCAGGGACTTGATAAAAAATTTCTATTAGCATGTAGACTAAAAATTGGGGCTCTGGCCTCCTTTTTACATGCAAAATAAAATAACTTTACTTACACAAAAATTTCTCCCCCCATTAACCCAATGATGAGGGCCTTCTAAAAGTTATATTTCTGACTAAGAATTCACTCAATGATATGAATACACCCCAGAATCTCCTGTACCCTGACATATTAGTATTTACACAAAAATTACAACAGAATTAGTAGCACCATGTACACTACCCGCTGCTCTGGAAGTGCATCACCATAGAGGACTCCCTTGTTGTTAATTCAGCTAGATATGCCATAGACATCAAAATATTGTGTGAATTTGTGGATTATGACCCTCTAGTCACAAAAATTACCAATAATATCACTTCTAAAAATTATAGAGACTTACATGGTGATATCTTAGGCATGCTGCCTTTCTGTTTTGGTAAAGAAGAAGCTATTAGAAAAAAAATAGAATACTACTCAGAAGGTTCTCTAGAGTTGATTCCTCAATTTAACCATCTTTATTAGAATTCTACTGATAGTTTTCATGACTGATTCCATATTTTTCTACTACAAAGATTTGGAAAAAAATTGTTTCTCTGCTTCAAAAATATTTTTTTGACTCATTCTCAATGTAAAAAAATGCTCCATACTTGAGGGAAGATATGTTTGAAGCTTTTTTGAACTGTGTTTGCTCATTAACTGTGTAATTTATCCCTTGAAACAAGAAATTAAAGTGCCATAACATGGAGGTGCCCAGCCCTACACTGGAAAGGGGATTGAATTCTCAAAGACCAAAAAAGACATTTGCTTTATACATGAAGTGCTGCCAAAGGGGGCTGCACTCATCCCTTTGTATTATAATCAGTACTACCCAGATGCCTTGCAAAAATGGTTTGTGGGCACTTTTGATGGTAAGTCTTTTTCCCATAATGCTGCACAGTAGCTGACAAGAAAAACAAAAATACAATCATGCAGGATTGGATACAAGAGAGATAAAATGAAATGAAACACCAACAAATTGATTTTAATCACAACACTAACACAAGAGATAATATCATAAGGAAGATTGATGATACAAAGACTAGGGCTGCATTCGTTAGTGTCATATGACACATGTAATATTACACAAGTTGTATGAAATTTACTTATTATTAGGGGTGCAATGCTTTTGAGAAATACGGGAATAATGATCAGGTGGTTGTGGTGGGGGCATTGCAATAATATTGATTTGTTTGCCAAACACACAATCTTTCAAAATCAAGAAAAGTGTAATATTAGGTGCATCATATGACACTAACAAACATGGCCTAGATGACAGCTAAACAAAAAAAAAATTCAGTTATGATGACTAGAAAACTAGTTTGAGACTCTATTACAAGAATACCTCTGATACCAATAAAGATTCTTGATGATTTTGTTGCTTCTTCTGAAAATAGCTATGAATCTATTGAATTGATTGATCCACTTGGTCTTCAGCATGTGTTGAGATATTGATCATTTTGACCTATGGATGGTGAAATTCACTTGAAATCTCTGAACAGGGCTCTTGAAAATTTTTCTTGATGATTTGATGATGTTTCTTCTGTCTGCTGTGAGTGAAAGTGGAACAACTGAGACTTTGAGGATGCACAAGAAGAAAACCCTAACTCTGTTACACAACATTATGAATATGCTGCCAAATACTCCTCAAAAAATAATGGTTCCACAGGTTAATCAGGAAATATTCCTTTGCATCTCAACCAATCTCAAGTAAAAATAGGCACCCCAGTCCCATTATTCAGCTGAATATTTAATACTTTAAATTGATCAAATTGAAAGTTGGATTGACCTTGTAAAAGTCATTCTGAACAGCTGCAGGCACATCTAGGTCACAAATTACTCCCCAATCGATTGAGGAAAAGCCAGGTTTCAGATCTTTGAGTGAGTTCAAGTTGCTCGGCCAGGAATTGAGGTCGTGGATTGGAAAGTAGGTTAAAAGTTCAAATTTATGAAAGTGATTGTATGGTTAATGATAAAATTAATCTTGAGAAAGTGATGGAAGAAAAGCATACTGGTATATTTGTTTGAAATCAATTCAAGAAGCACAGAGAGCTGAATGTAGTTCATAGCTCACTGTCTCATCACTGATTGAGGAAGGGATATTAGGGCAAGTGTTGATTTGAGACGAGTCAAACCCAAGTTTTCACATTTGCAGACACTTCTGCAAACCTTTTGTTTTTTGAAATTTAGCCAATGTAAAAGATTTGATTTATCAATATAAGGATAAAGGGAGAAAAATGGATAACATAGGGTCCCTCTGTCAGAGACCACAACGGACACAAGTACTTTACAACGTCGGATTCGGCAGTAATACACAACACATTCCCCTCTTTCATACCTTCACTGTTATACAAAAACATCAGGAATTTTTTCTCATATCCCTCGATTGGGCTCTTCACTTCGACATCCAAGGTTTTTCTTGGAAGGATCTTCTTCCTCTCGATCTCTTTTCGCCTAAGCTTTGGTAGCTTACAAGTGTTTGACTTTTTCCAATATTTTCTGGAGAAGGAAGACATTTGTCGAATAAGTGCTGAAATTCAAGTGATTAATTGACAAAACATGGAGAGAGGACAACGAGCCAGCATACCTTCTCGTGCGAGGCATGGGAAGCTCCTTCGGGATGGATGTTCATCAAATTAAATCGTGGGTCATGGGCATTCGACCTTCCTTCCCAGAACTCCGGATTGAAGGAGCAAAGCTTGGTGTTGGTGGTTTGGGCGACGTTGTTCCAAGGGTGCGGATTAGCTCTCTTGCGTAAGACTATACCTCCACTGTGATGTCAGTATGATGCTGCTCTGTAGACCAAGTTGCGAAATGAATTACTGATACCACTCACCAACATCGGGATTATTCTTGAGGTAGTGGATCCCAAAGGCGATCCCTCCACCGATTCCCAATCCAGTCTATAGCCAGGAGCGACCAGTAGCACAAAGAGAAAAGACGTCCCAAAACAAAATTGGTTGTCAGCGTTTCACCGGGATCATCGGCCTAGTTCAATGTGAAGCCCAAAGATACTCCAGAAGTAAGCTCACGGCCACTATCATCGGAACGAAAGTCGCACTCCTGGCTAATGGCATTATGAGAGACATCTTCGATCGAGGTGGCACGTTTTCTAGTCAGCCAATGCTTTCAGGACTCACTAGAATGTCTAATGTCTCAAGTTGAAATGAATGGGCGAGGGGAGGAGTGTATAAAATTATGTAACATACCCTCAATGGAAGGTATAAACTTGACTCTTTCGAACCGAGGAGACCTTAGTAATTTATCGCTGCTATTTTTCTTTTTCGTTTTGCTGGGAAAGAGATTTCGGTACTGGCGTCTTGGAAGCAATATTTATAGCTTTTTCTCTAGCTTGAAGGCCACACGTGAAGACTCCTCCTGTCATTCTAGGGTGGGGAATATGGGGCCCAGCAGTCTCAAACATGATATGTAGATGCCTTTTTTTCTCCATCTTCCCTATATTACGGAAAAAATACTTTGGGCCGGTAGATCGTTGCGCCCGGATTCATGTATATCATGTTGGTGAATAGCTACATATCAGTGATTTCCAGAAATGCCCCACATGGGATACGTATTCTTGGAATTTTGGGGTTCACCCCATCTTATGTTCATTGCATGGATTTCTGGGAGGTTTTCTGCAAGCGCGAGTCACAGGTCAGAAGAGGATGAAGATAGGCTGATACCATGAAGCGATGCTTGTACGATCGCCTAGCACGAGACTCCTGATTTGAGGTCGGCATCCTCAATTTCAGTGATTTTGTCCAAATTTCAGGTCATTTCCATCGCTACCAAGCTCATTCGAGATCGTTTGCAGGATGGCTAAAATCACTCATACCAACACCCGCATCCCTTTTTTGCCTGGACATATGGATGTGGGACATGCATCAGTCTAATCAAAAGCGAGATTGTGTGCCGCATGCTGCGGAGATGAAGCCGAATAGATATGTAAATTTAATCCCGCTTAGGGGCTTCTGCCAACAGTAGACTGGGATGGACGCTGACGAGGCAACAAAATTCCCCTCCAGTGGATATGGAGTTTCGCAGCAGCACTCGAGCTTGACAATACGTTAGCGGGTTGGCGGTCTGGACACTGCTGTCTCCGCTGGAGCTTGCAGAGGAGTGATCTGCCATACCCTTTGTTTCACCTAATCATCCGGCTATCTCCAAAATCAAGGATGGGTCCCTTTAGTTGCTTGGAATGGAATTCATTCGCAAACTGCATGTTTAAATTGTCGTGTTTTCCATCTCAAGCTTCAAATTAACAAGTTTCAAATGTTCTGGAGGTTATCCTCTAGGTGGACGGGGATGAAAAGGGGTGGACTCCAAACTCAACCTGAACTTACAAACGCGAGGAGGGGCACACCTCGGACATCGAAATCGGTCACAGCTTGTCATACGTATCAAAGTGGGCTTCAAAGCGAGTTCATGTCCCCCGGTGTAAGGAGGAGTACACCGGACCCCAGAAACTCTCGATATACTGTCATGATGGTGGAGCTTCAGCGCTTCTGTACTTCAATTTGGGTGCCAAAATCAGAATCGAAATGGTCTGATTTGAACCTTCATGAGGAGCCGCAGGTCACAGTGGTTCTTTTGTTGAGATGTGAAAAGTTTTTGAGGCTTGAATTTAAGATGGTTTGGGAGACAAGCAATATGTAGCTAGAAGGTACCGAAGCCATGAATAACTCCAACAAGTTGGAATTAAACACAATACCATAATTTTTTGGAAGCTTGGCAACGCCAGGTGGTTCAATTACCACTAGCATAAATAAAAGAAATATATTGCAGAAATGTGAAGGTGTGAAAGGAGCCTCTTTAGCCCCTTAACAAGATGAGAAGAAATAAATTATATCTTATATATTTTTTTCATTTCTTTCTTTAATCACTGAAAGAACAAAATGTGATC
This sequence comes from Puccinia novopanici, assembly GCA_004348175.1. NCBI lineage: Eukaryota > Fungi > Basidiomycota > Pucciniomycetes > Pucciniales > Pucciniaceae > Puccinia > Puccinia novopanici. Next base: position 7,820 of record SMGU01005336.1, read on the forward strand.
AAAAAAAAAAAAAAAAAAAAGTTGAATGTCTGAAGAAAAACTCAAAAAAGGGAATAGATTTGATTCCACCTGATTATGATTTTAGAAGGGTTGAGAGGCTGTGAGAAAGAATTGATGAGAATGTCAATTTAGAATTTCATGGGAATCATAGCTTCCACAAGAAAAATTCTTAGATTATGTCAACCAGAGTTAGCAAGATGATATTCTTACATCAAAGACCGCCCTTGATTTCCTCAAGTCTCATTGATTGCATTTTTTTTAATCAGCCCAAACATAAATGACATAAAACGAAAAAAAATCAGATTAGCCTTACAAGTATTTTTCTAACAAATCTAATGCTGTGTTTGACACTATTACTTGTGTAATAATGCACAATTCCATCAATAATACCAAAACCACTCAAAGTTTTGGTAGTAAAGCTTTTATTCAGGAAACAAGAGAAGCTGCCGTCATAACTATTTCAATCAAATTTTTGTTGGCTCATTAAACCAATATGAATGATGGTGCCAAACCCAACCCAAATCATTTTAATGGTGTCCGACATAGAAATTTATCAACCAGTACCTCTTAACATATGCCCTAATAATGTGACCTGCTCCTGCAAGAATCAAAATATAACATTGATACAACCTGATCAGGTAAGACCTGATCTCCAGCTTGAAGGCTATTCCAGTAACATGATAGAAATATAGAAACCCTTTGGACAGAAAAGTAAATTTCATATGGTTTGGCACAGACAACAAAACATAAACTACATACATATCTACACATACACATACACATGTCTGATGTGCAAAAAAAGAAGAAAAAAAAAATCAAGTAGCAAAAAAGATGCGTGTGTAAAATGTGCATGTAAAGATGAAAAATTTGAAAAAAGACGAAAATCAAAGGTAGAAAGAAAGTGGACTAGTAAGGAGGTAGAAGTCTTGTGAGAGATCAGGCAAGTCGAAAAATGGAGATGATAGAATCATGAGGTCCAAGTAAGAGAGGAAAAGGTATCCTTTGTTGCTCAAAAAAAGTCGAGCTGCTGAAGTGAGTATGAGTCGAAAGTACCGATTGTCCCGAAGTGCAGCATTCATAATTGCGTCCAAGTTACTTCTTTAAACCTTTGTCCTGTTCTCATGGGCAGCACTTTATGGACAGGAAGACCGACGGTAGGCAGAGATCCGAAATTTGAAAAAAGAGTATGGTTCTTCCTTTTCAGCTTTCGTCTTCTTCCCTGATGGCCGACTGGGTTGAGTATGATCGAAGATTCATATTGACAGGGGTATCTTTCGAAGCCGTTGCGTTCTCAGTGATCTGGTTGAATTCTGTATTCTCGAAGATAACAGGAGCATTAACATAAACAAATGTCTTGTGTTCTTGCATCATCAAAGGTATCGGGGTAATCTTACCCATTTGATTTAATAATTTCTGGTCTTCATCGTCATCTATTTCTAGTTTCCCAGATGAATTTCCTCCTCCCGGTGGTAAGAGGAATGAAGGAGCCACGGTATTGGTTGACGTTTTTGGGATCCTGTGCAGTAATCCGAATCCAATTGAGCAACCCAATAATCCTTCTCCTGATCCCCAGGAACGCTATTGGAATTTCAAAAACAAATTTCGTTTGCGATTAATTAATATCTGTGGTTGATGGTGTGGAATTTTGTTGAGGTCAAGAGATGTATCTGGGTGTGGACCCACATTTGGCACGATGACCACTTCCCTGGTCACTTCGTAATCTGCATTGTAGACAAATAATCGTAAAGGTTTTCCCTCGTGCTACGTGATACAAAAATGATAATGCAAAGGCGATAGAGCAGTCAGCTGGTATACTCTTTCTACTCTCTGGCTTTGGAGCCAATAATGATTTGTGACGGAGACGCACCTCTTCTACAACTTCATAGAGCTCATTTTCGCTTCGCAGGATCCCGCCCGCGTATCCGATGATCCAGTCTCCGAATGGTACAAGGCCTGGGGAATAAAATTGCTATGAATGAGATGATCGGTTCTAGGCGGGTCGAGATTCTCTTTAGCATGTTGGACGCACCAGCATCCTGAGCGGGAGACCCTTCAACGATATCCAACACGTGCCAGACCTAAGAATGCCATGTATAAGCAGAAAACGAAGTCTTAGTTCAAATGGGGTTAATTCAATAATAATACTAATAGGTAAGTGTCATCGCACGTTTGCCAACTCGTTCTGAGGACTGCAAAGTCTTAGAGAAAGTCCGAGGAGGGAGGGTTGTAAGGGTTGATCGGTTGATGGCGAGTTATTATTTGCAGGCCATTTTCGACTGGGTAATGTTCGAACGCCTGTGTGATCACTTCTCAATATTCCTGGTGATCGATGGGAGATGTGACAAAAGAAAAAAAAAAAATGAAAAATGAACTGACTTCGAACCTCTTGTTTCCTCGAGCTATAGACCTGCAAAGTGATAGATTTTCCTTCGGCTTCGTCGAGCCAATTCGCCAATTTCTCGCCATCCTCTGTCTGGATAACAAACAAGCGACAGTTTCAGGTTGAAAGGAACCCGACGGGGTGTTTTCCTCTTGATTAAAAAATATGTATGTGGAATGCTGACCACTTGTTGACCGCCTATGCCGACAATGTAATCGAAAAATGGTTCGATGCCCGCCTCGGCAGCAGGCGAAGATTCGGCCACTCGGAGAACGTGATATGCTTTGAGGGCTTTGGGGTTGAGACCTGCGCCTAGATGGGATTCTTGGGCACCCATGATGGTGAGGCAGGCGTATTATTGAGAGAAAGGGTGAAGTCAGTGGTGGTTGTTGGTGATGGTCAAGGGTGCAGTTAATAAATGGTGAAATTATGTAAATGGTCATGAAGAACTTCAGCCTGAACTTCAAAGTGCTGCTCAGTCTCCGGCCGTGTGGAGACCCGGGCTGGCGAAATACAGTCTGCCTTCCACTATTTGGAAGATCAAGAAAAACAGGGGAAAATCCATCACGCTCACAAGCAAACATCTGTCTAAGGCATGTTGGCGATGCTGCACTGCTCCATGGACCACAGCCGGCAACTCACCGTAAACAACCATATATAAGAAGAATTTCGCACAAAGTAAGCTTCAATGGCACCATTATAAGCTCAACACAAATTGACGGATGTCCGAGAATCAGGTAACAGCGCGCTGTTTGAGTTCACCAGTCTAGCCCACTCTGTCCACAAGAAAAAAACCCTGGACCCAGGGCCATCTAGAGGCCAATAAATGAGGGCAGTTTGCAAAGATAGGTGTTAAAATTGCTAACATGAAGCTGCATCAGGAAAGTTTAAGGAAGGTTTACTATGGTGAGCTGATTAGCTTTGGCTGGAAACACCCACCATTTGATGCTTGCTGACCCGATTACCTTTTGACCCCACAAGCAAAGCTGCAGAAATCAGCAGTTCATGAACTTCCCTAACAATGAACACAAAGAAGCACTTCTGGCGGGAATCGAAACCATCCACAAGATGAGCCAAGGTGTGGAATCTTCCTCATCTACAAAATATATGCTCTTACAAATTTCTGCATGGGTGAAAGTAGCCGCAAGAAAGCCTAGGGAGATCATGGATCATACAAAAAATACGGGGGGCAAAAAAATCACCTGAAACCATGCCCCCACAAAACCATTTTTGGAGATGAGCAATCACCAGTGGGATCTTCACTATGGATGGCCAGCACAAAGCATAATCCCATGGGCACCATGAGACATGGCCAAAGACCGCAGCTTTGCGGATGCCAGTGCATGGGGCGGCATGATTAGCATTTGCTCAAACTTGAGAAAAAATTTTGCTAAGTCCCTTACTGCCCAACCCTATAATTAGCCAGAAGCAAACTCATTTCTCCTCACCCAGCACATCCATTGTTAATTGTTAATCCCCCTCCCCCAGCCAGGTGCTACCTTTTCTTAATACTTGCCTTTATGTCGACTCTTTTGTGTTGTTTACTGTTGCACTTCAAATATTAAATTTAATTTCAAGCTTTCCAAAAACTTCTTCACCATATTGCACTTTGTTTTTTGATTACCTTGCCTTTTGCCACCCCCACTTCTCAACTTCGTTTATTCCAATTAATCAAACTTCCAACTTAATTTGTTGACATCCTGGCACCCACCTCCCCCTCCAGCATATTGCCCCCTTTGTGACTTCTCCCCCTCCTCCCCAGATCTCTCCCTCCGCCACAGCACCTCCTCCGCCACATCCCCCTCCGGCATATCCCCCCCTCTGCCACATCTCTGCCACAGCCCTATACTTCCCGTCGGCTCTCCTACACCAATCCTTTGTTGCCATGTCCGCATACAGTTACCCAATCATTTTCTCCATTCACGACATTGTCCCCCAAGCGTTTACCAAAGAAGTCCCGCCACCTCCCGGTGTCATGGTCTTGCCCAATGCCCTTCGCCTTGTCCACAAGGTTTCCGGCATATCCCCTTCCTTCCCAACCCATCCAGCAACTTTCACAATCCCTGGATCATCACTGAAGGAAGCCCAGGAATTTGTCAAAGCGATGCAGTCCACAGTCTACTGGGCTGCCCATTGCTCAAAGCATAACACCCCCCCCCATCTCCAACCACAAAGCCGGGGGAAGACCTGTTGAGGTGCTTTTCAATCTGGACTATCAGTGTCCTTGTGCTGGAGTCCTCATTCCTGTTCCCAACACCCGCAAGAAGTCTTTTTTATCCTGGCAATGCGGGTGCAACGCCCGATTCAGCATTTTGCTACACATTGCCACCAATACGCTACGAGTAGTATGGTTTTGGCGCCACAATCATGATCCACACTCGCTTGAGGCAATGGAACCATTGCAGATTCCCAGAGTCGTGGCAAAGTGGCTTCAAGATCGCCTCAACAATGGAATGGGCTGGGCCCAGCTACAAAAGCTGCTGTACAGTGATGATTTATTATGTGTATGTATTTTTTAATATGATTTTCCCATTATGTACAGTGGCCGGAAGAAAGTTCTCAACACATTTTTTTGCGCGGCTCAAGCCCCGAAAACCCACCGGGGAAAACCCCGTTAGCCGCTGAGATACACAGCAGCTTTGGTAGTTTGCCAGTTCATCAAAACCGACAAACCACCGCTGCTACCCCTCTCGCTCAATGGCTATCACCTCCCACAATTCCGTAAGTCCCTCCTTGATTCTTTTTCTTGATTATATTTTACAATAAGGGTATACTGATACCCTTTTTTTGGTGTTTGAAAAAAAAACTTACCCTAGTCCGATGGCCAGAAAAAAGGGCAAACACCATGTGACGGCTGAGGAGAAGGCTGTCATGGTTGGAATGGAGGCCAGCGGATCAACCATATTGTATGTTGCCCGCGTAGCGAAGCTTCCGAGACCGATGGCCAACTCCATTCTGGAGCGGCGCCGAACCGGAGGGACCGTCGAAACTGCAAAGCGATCTGGCCTCCCTTGCAAGACAAGCGACCGGGATTTGAGAGAGATCAGTTGCTGCCTCAAATCTAACTGCAAGAGGAAGCTCAGTGACATTGCCGACTTGATCCTGGCTAATGTCTCCACCGGTAAAAGGTCTATTTTTTTATTTTATTTTTAATTTTTTTTAATTTTTTTTAATTTTTTTTAATTTTTTTTAATTTTTTTTAATTTTTTTTAATTTTTTTTAATTTTTTTTAATTTTTTTTAAT
>SMGU01005338.1:0-19212 GCA_004348175.1 Puccinia novopanici
CAGAGAGATAGTATCTAATGTGTCCAAACAAATCATAATTGGAAAAGTCATTACTTATATCTATAGCGAGCTCAGGACGTGTGTACTCCAATCAACTGAAGCTGAATTGGCCGATTACTTTGCAAATTGGATTGTATTGGCTCCTCTGAACATCAACGTACAGGCTGTAAATGAACGATGCCTCTCTCAACTACCTGGGACTGTCACCAATTCCCATTCAATTAATCAATGGAAGACGATGAGGAAGATGCTATACCGAAGAAGTGCTGAACACTTTGCGGTTTCCAAACTTTCCCGATCACATCATTTCTCTAAAGATGAATATGCCAGTAATATTGTTGCGAACACTGACTCTTGCGGAAGGTCTGTCGAACGGTACACGATTATTAATCACTGGAATTAGACTTCGGTACTCAAATGTCGCATATTATCAGGTTCCAGAGTTGGAAGTACTGTTATGTTACCTAAAATAAAGCTACTACACACTGCCGATCGCGACTTTGCTTCCACATTTTCCAGATACCAATTTCCAATCGCCCCCGCATTTGCCATGACAATAAATAATCGCAAGGCCAATTGTTGAACACCGTGGCTGTTCTCTTACCATGCCCTGTTTTTGCGCATGGCCAACTATACGTAGCGCTCAGTTCGGTGAATCGTTTATTTATTGGTCTGGTCAATAATCAACCAGAAACCCGTTCTACCTACAATGTGGCCCACCTGGGAATTTTAAACTGATTCAGCGCGAATGGGTCTATTGCTCAATGACGCCGACAGCAACGCGCCACGACAAATTCAATGTAAGACTTCATTCCCAAATGTACTTTCGCTTAAAATCTCAATGATTAATCACACTGACAAATTCTAACTCAATCGTCTGAACAGGAACTCCTTCAAAACCTCGATCAGGAGATTCATTTCCAGTTCCATGAAATTTTACCGAAATCAAAAAAAAATACTGTAAAACCTACTGATATCTACATTATAATAGTTATAGCCAATGTTGCCTGATATTATTGTAACTATTGATTACAGTCTAAGAATTATGATGTTACGCAAACAAGAAAAATTGTTTGGATCTTTTCTGATCTGCTTTGAATACCGGTACTTCAAATATAAATATATTATTGATTGATCATTTTGTTTCAACTGAAAAGTATAAATACAAACAGTGATAAATTAAATTTATCAAAAACAGTGTCTTAGCTTGAACCATAAACATTAATCCTTGCCTGTAAGACTGTTTAGACGTGGCGGAGCCACGCCTGTCCTACTAGTGATTAATAAAAGGAGGTTGGAGTAGGGAATTAAAACGGTAGAGTAAGTTGTGCAACTGCAGGGTACATCAGATGTGGAGGAATGAAGTGTAGAAGTTTTCAAGAATCACAAAGGGTGAGGAAGTGAAATTTGAAACTGAGTTTTTTCATCATCCTTTTGAAGGCATTTAAGATCACTCATCATATTATTTTTTAATTATTCTTACAGAGCTAGGTATCATACTTTCCTCAGGAATTATTTGAGTCCAGTCATATTTATGGCATGCAAGAGTTTTCTTTTTTAATCAACATCTAGAAACAAAACAATTTATTTTCATATTAGGTGTAATAAAACCAGATAATATCCTGAAATTCTGTGTGCTAGTAGAGTAATATTATGTGCTCATCATTAGATTTTTACTTTGAAAAAAGGAAGTTTTATAAATTGGGTTTACTATGAGAACAATTCTGTTTAATCCCAAAATTAAAAAATGATCCATTTGTATAAGGGCAGAATAAATCCTGGGTGTATTGATGCAGTTCTACAAAATTTGAATTTTCCGTATTATACTCTGTGGATAATATCCAAATATTTGGTGAATTTAGCCCACAGTATCTTTCTCATATCCAACTTTGAATTTTGTGAAAATATGACTCAATAAATCTCAGGGAACTGTAGGAGAGAGTATGTTTGGAAGCATACATCATTCCAAGGGTGGAAAATCTAAGTTGCATGTACTGAAAAATATGCAGAAAGGGTGGAAGGAATATTTTTTGAGTTTTAGGGATGTGGAGAAATTTTGTGCGTGGTTTGGTTCTCCTTTTGGATCATAAAAAATGTTTAAAATTCACAAAAAGTGGAATAAAAATATTTAAGAGTGACCTGAAAACAGAGATTATTTTTAGTTTTCTCTTTTATACCAGGAATGGTTGTTATGGGGTTATCTGATCCTATGGAGAATTTAAGCTGGAATTATTTAGTGTTTCCAGGAACTGGATAGGAGTGAAAGATTAACAAAAGGAATACTCACTGTTAGACCACTTGTGGGAAATATTCATTCAGACATGTAAAAGGATTTTTTAGTTGTATATTAAGTGTTTTCATGGGTACTTTGACAAACAGAAAGATTCATGTGCAAAGATTTAGTGTTATTAAGTGGATAGCAACCTTTTTGGTTGAATTTTGTGATTAAAATATCTAGTTCCCATAATTTTTGAAATTAAGAATGATCAATCTGGTCTCATTTATTATTTCAAAATTTTGACTTGATCTTCGCATATTTCTTCAAATGGGTGGGGATTTATTTGAATACAATTTAGCATAATGAAAGTTCAGATTGATTTCTAGTTAACTTACACATGAATTCAGCAATGCCTTCAGAGATAAATCAGATTGTTTTCTTATTCTATTCAGGTAAAAATTCCAAATAATTGTTGAAATGTTTTAGAAAGAACATGATTTATGGCACTTCCCTGGAAGTGCCGGGAATGGTCCCCTGGTGGTATTGTATTTTTTTTGTCAGCCCATTTCTTCCAGCCCTGTATTGTATCTACCTACGTGGGTAATTATTCCAGGAGTATTGGGAACATCTCAGATGTGGGGTTACGTTCCGTTATCATACTTGTGGTACAGGGTTACAAGGTCTCATCATGAGTTACAAAGGCACAGGCACCCTGTAGCACCCACAATCAAACTTGACTCAGTGCCTGTTCAACTTGCATGATCCAACTCCCTCTGATAGTAACAATGGCATTGTTACTATCAGAGGGAGTAAGCACACCTGAAGGACTGCAACTTGGTGGCATCTGTCCCACATTTCTCCGTTGCTCACCAGTAAATTGAGTACATGAGTAAGATGTGCAATCAAGAAGAAGAAGAAAAAAAGTTTGTATTTCATTGATAGACTCTTTTTCACACAGTGATGAGAAGCAAGGCATACATACAGATATGATATTCTGGATGCTGAAGTACGTTCTGCCACCATTACCGCCGCAGAGGCTGATGATGGCGCGGGGAAGAGGTGTTAGAATTCTGATCATGGCCCAAAAGGGCTTTCTTTCTTTCTTTTCCATTTCTTTCTTTTTGTTCTTTTTGACTCTAGGCCCTCAACTCAGGCCCCTTTTTCACATTCTATTTCTTTCTGTCCCAATCAGAAATACATCCCTCACTTGGTTCTGAGCCCATGACTGTGAGACATGCTCCGTTGGAGTCCCTCTCATCAGTTGTTCCAAGGCACTGAGCATACTCTGCTCTTGATTTCCCAGCTCATCCTTTCCGTCCTCTCTGGCCTCTGGCCATTATTCCTTTATGGTTAAAAGCACTGCTCAACCTTCTTTGCCAACCTCTTCAATCTTATATTGGTCGAACACTCTCCATCAACAATACTCGTATCTCAAGTCTCCATCTTGATGTCTCATTGATAACTGCTCAGCAATAACCTAATCAAAGCCACCTCACGAACACCAGCATCACTACTTGTTGTCTGTACCCATGACTGTGACAACTCAATGGGTCTGTCCGTTACCAGCAACTCTTAGCCAACTCAATCAATTGCTTCCATGCCGGCGATGCCAACTCAATTGGCCGCTCCCAAGCTCGCTACCCTCTTAACTCAATCGGCCGCTTCTATACCCTCCATTGGCCACTTCAATGTCATCGATTGGCTGCTTCTATTATGGTTACCTCAGCAACTCGATTAGATGCTTCTAAGTGCGCAACTTCTGCCACATTCCTATTTGCTCCTCTATGGCAGCTCAGTCTTCGATATCTGTGATTTTGCATGCCCACTGAAACACTCAACTCCTAGCCCTCAATGTCTAATAACCTGTCGGACACCAGTACCACTACAACTACACCTATGCAGGACCATCTTACAGGAGGATCACCATGCACAATTCCTTAACCTTTAACTATTTCTTCCTTCTGGTTAGAATTCTGTGCCTCCTGCCCTCTTTTTTCTCTTGGTCATGAGTCAGGGGGGTGTTAGAATTCTGATCATGGCCCCAAAAGGGTTTTCTTTATTTTCCAATTCTTTCTTTTTTGTTCTTTTAGACTCTAGGCCCTTAACATAGGCCCCTTTTCACATTGTATTTCTTTCTGTCCCCATCAGAAATACATCCCTCACTTGGTTCTGAGCCCATGACTGTGAGACATGCTACGTTGGAGTCCCTCTCATCAGTTGTTCCAAGTCCCTGAGCATACTCTGCTCTTGATTTACTAGCTCATCCTTTCCGTCTTCTCTGGCCTCTGGTCATTATTCCTTTAAGAGGCTGATGCATGGTTCCTTTGAGCTGACACCATGGCTTTCAAGTTGCACATCCATTGCAGTCTGATCAAATGTCTGCCATGACCATGCATGCAACTAGTTTTGAGCCAAAAGGCATGCTAGGACAGTGTTGCCTCCTGGGTCTCTGCACATATCTGCCCATATGTTGAAAATTAAAAAATTATTTCTTTTATTCTTTTTCTACTTTCTTTCTCTCCTTTTCTATCTTTCTCATACTACTGGCCAGAAATCAGCATATCTGATTGGAGAAACAGACTGTCAACCACAGAGGTAATATCACCCCCAATTAGTTACAATAAAATAATTACATAATACATCTTGTTAAATTATGTAATAAGTTGTCAAAATATTAACATTAAACATTATATTACTTGTACTGTATCTTATCAGAATAAACACAGTACAATTAATAAAATATAAGTACCACAATAAGTAATTTACATAACAATAACATTACTAGAACCTTATTATATCTTAAAATCTTGAGTATAATTTATTATACTAGGTTTTGCCTAGTCTTTTCTGACCTCAAAAGGTTTTGTTCAGTTTTGCCAGGTTTTGTTCTGTTTACGCACATTTTTCCTTTTATTTTATCTTTTATTTTACCTTTTATTTTAACTTTATTGTATCTTTATATTTAGCCGTAAAATATAACGTAAAATAACTTAAATTACAAAATATGTGCCTCAAGTATGCTTATAAATAATTATAATTGATAAACATTAATTATTTAAAGCATAAACAAATCATTTGATTTGTATCTTATAATGATGCGTAAACAGGAAGGATTTAAAAAGTTGTTATCAATCTTATTCTCATCAAATGATGTGCATTAATTGGAAGTTAATTAACATCATTAATTGAGCGCCAACAGGAAGGAGATAACAAGTTGTTATCAACTTTATTCCCATCAAATGATGTGTATTAATTAGAAGTTAATTACCATCATTAAATTTGGGCACTTCCTGGAAGGATATAACAATGTTCTATCAACTTGAACAGCATCAGTTATGTGTACTTTAATTTAAATTAAATTACCATCACTGGTCTGTTAATATTAACCTTGTAACAATCCAAGGGATTAACATTTGTTGATCTTGATCCCAGTGCACCTCAGAGGTCTCACAAGGAAGATCTTGGGCACTTCTGAGTGCCTTTTTAGAATATTTAAGCACCAGCTTCCTCTGGTAATTTCCCCCAGCCTCACAGTCACTCAGGAAAGTGCATTCAGCCCCCAGATATTATTATAACTATCACCCAGACATATTATAAATTATCCCAGCAGACTTATATAGTGTTCTTGCCACTGGATCACGCCTCCACTATCATCCACACTATTTATTGTCTGACCTGAATCCACCTGTAGTGACTTATGTAAGTCTTGAAGCGCATCTGAACTAATACCACCAGTTGTTAGTTGCACTCCAATCCTTATAAAGGCCCAGCCACGTAAGTAATTGTTACTTAAAACAAATAAAATATTCCCTGACTGTCTCAGCAGGAATAATCCATGTATACTTACGGGATTTCCCTCCCTGAAAAGGTTGAGAAGAAGCTTTTCAAGATTTAAATACTTGAAGCTAATTATCATTAATAATTATTACTTATAGGAATTAACCCTTCAACTCACCAAACCACCACAAAATCAATAACTCATAGCACAACCAGTGCTCTTAAACACTTGGTTAGTAGCATAGAGGCTGACACAGACTCTACGGCTCAATTTAACCTATGGTCACCTTGGAGGGCAACCTCTCAAACCTCTTGGATCAGAAGTTACACACCCTCCTTGGCCACCATCAGTACATATCACCAACAACCACTATCATTTACATATCACACTCTTTTACACAAAACAGTACATACTACATACATGGCAATCACCCAATACACTCAATCACATGGATATGCACAATGTGTCAGCCTTAGAGACAGCAAGCCTGTCCAAAAGTCTTCAATTGTAAATAAATAAATTTATTTCCTCATCAGTCTTTCTCTTGGATAAGAGTTTTTTATTATCAAATATATTTCATATGATTGAATACACTCTTTCATCATATTCTCCTCATTTTTCTACCCATGTACAATGCATGAGGTGTAATATAGTTGTGATGAATGCCTGAAATAATCAAGGTTGAAAATAGAATGATTTTCTAGCTCAAATTGAATATATTCAATTTAACTCTAATCCCACCCGTGGATATTCAGAGCTCAGTGAAAATTTTCAACCTCAGGCCAGACACCAACCAGAACCAGAACAGATCACTCACCAGGAATCCAGAGGTCCCTCACTGCTAAGTCATTTTCCCACTGCTCCCAGTGTCATCATCACTTACCAGTAAGTCACCTATCCTGCTAATCTTTCTCTTCTGTTTCACTCTCTCCTCATTGGGTGGTTCTGAACCACCCCCTCACCATGAAAAAACTAATGTCACTTGTTCAAAGGGTCCCTTTGTAACCTGGTATGTTGCTTGATAGCAAGTGACACTAGTTTTTTCATGGTGCCTGCTGCTCATCTGTTTCTTCCTTTACTTCTCTTTGTCATCCTGTTTTTCGGTGGTTTTTATCTTTAAACAAACCACATAGGTTTCCAGTTAAAGAGTCTTGGGTCAACTCCCTTAAAAACCTTGGACCTGGTCTTGATTCTATCTTACCAGTGAACCTTCTGTTGAGTCATCCAGAAGAGACCCTCTGTTGAGTCATCCAGAGGAGGCTATTATTATAGCTGTCTCTGCAGATACCATGTGGTATCATGCAGTGTTATGCAGGTGCATGCAGTCTATTTTAGTGGCTTTTCCAAGATCTGAACTAATTTAGTCTGTATGTGGCTGTGCATCAAACACCTCATCCTATCACTTTATTAAAACTTCCAATCTGAGATTGGGGGCTTTTTAGTTTCTAGCATCACAGAAAGGCAGAGGTATCCTCATTCATCCCTTACAACACTCAGCAAAAGGTCTTCATTGACACTTTTGAGCTTTACAACGGTCTGTCACAAATTATGCTTGCCATCCGCCCACCCTCAATCAACTCAACAAGGAGATAATGGACACCAACGGGTGTCAATGTGTACAAGAAGCTTATTGAGAAGAGCAGGTCAAAGCTCATGGAGCATATCTCGCAAGTGTCAATCAAGTCCTATGAGCAGGCTGCAAAGCAGCTGCAAGTTGAAGTGGTGACAAATCTGGTTGATGGGCGGAATAATTTCCTCTTGGCGGGAACAGGTTTTGGTAAATCTTGCGTAGCTGAGCTGTACTTGAAGATGATCCTGGCAAAATCTCAAGGCGTAGCGTTGGTTCTCAACCCATTGGACTCTCTTGGGGACAACCAAGTACTAGAAAAACTTCAAGCTGGGATAATGTCTATAAATCTAACTAAAATGACGCTGAACTCAACAACTGCCAAGTAGATTCAATCAGGGGTATACCAATTTGTATACTTAAGTCCTGAAATTTTCCTGAATAGAAAACTTTTTCAAGACATCTACTACAGCACCAAGTTCCAAAACAGGATCACATTAGTTTTTGTTGATGAGGAACACATGATTTACGTGTGGGGCCTGGTGGAGAGCACACCTGGCAAAAAATCAATATCTGCTCACTTTTGCATTGAGGATTATGGTATATTCCGGCCATCGTATGGGAAGCTCAGAGCACAACTGCTGTTCCGCAACAACAAACAAATCTTGCTACTATCTGCCACTTTCAGACCAATAGCCATTGATCTGATTCTTGCTAGCCTGAAGTTGAACCATGATTCCATAGATATCATCCACAGAAAACTCACTAGAACCAAAATTAGAATTCTTCCAGTCCCCATGGAAAATTTGCTGGCTTCATCTCTCAAAATGATCAGGCTGTTCCCATCAATCAAAGATTTCCCTGATTCTGACTTGGTGCCAACTCTGTTTTACAGTGGTACACAAAATTAAACCATGTCAGTTTTGGAAGTGATTGATTGGGCTAGAGAAACTCCGGGTAATGCTTGGGTACCAAATAACCCTGTTCCAGGAGATTTAACTCTTGCACAGGAGACAAGGACAAAATTACAATGGTGGAGGACTTTGCGCAAGTGATATTGCCCATAATTTCTTGTACCATGGCCCTGGGCCTAGGTCAGAATTGGAAGTGTTTACGCATGGTGGCCCACCTTGGAAGAGGTGATCCTGCTTCCATCTGACAAATGATAGGCAGATGTCGCAGAGATGGTCAGCCTGGCCTTGTGGTGATGTTTTTTGAGAAAAAAAAATGCAGCGGAAAAAAAAACATGGATCAATTCACCCAAGGTGTCCCTCAATCTGACCTAGATTGGATGGATGTGCTGGCTATCACAACCGTCTGTTTAAGAGTTGCCTTTTCAATGGAAAACCTGTAAGTTATCATCAATAATAATTAGTTGATGAGATGACTAATATGGAGTGGTTTATTTTCAAGTTATGGCTATGTTACTTTGTGTAAAGAAGACCCCAAGTATATTCAGGAAGTTCAACCCAAAGCCGCCTGTGGAATGGCCCAGTGCCAATGCTCAAACTGTGAGCCGGAGGCAAGTGAGGAGGTTATGAAGAATTTTATTTTCACTTCAAAGCACAACTTTGACAAGGTGGTGCGCAACGAGTGACAATCCACCTCTACATACAACATCAAGCACAAATATCTATCAAAGCCTCCACACTTGAAGAAGCCAAAGTTCACAGATTTGGAAACTCAAGAGTTGGAGGATTTTTCCTCAATTATTTTAAGTGATTGGCATAAGCATTATGATACCAATATCCTGCCAGGTGGAACGATTCTGGCAGCTGATCTATTTGCGCGTGTAGAATCAAATTCTATCCTTGCCTGTTTGGAAAGCATCAAGTGACCCAATGACTTGAAAGGCGTCATTGGTGGGGATACCTTTGAATTTGAATTGGTCTGGTTGTTTGACTGGATACAATCCCATCAAAATCACATGTCTCAACAAGAACATACCAGGGATGAATGTGCCAAAAACTTCATTCCGACTGCCAAGAAGTTGCAATCAGTACCTCATGGGCCTAGGCACAATTCAAAGGAGGCCCTTGGGCTTGGTAAACCTCCCAAGCAACAATCAAAGAAAGTGATTTCAGCTCAAGCCAGCTGGGTTCAATTGTTGCAGAATCATGCAAAGAAAATGGAGGAAGATGCTATCAAAGAAAAGAGACGTGCACAGGTGGCAGGCATCATGGCGGCATGTAAGGCCCAACAAATTGGAAGATAACGGAATATGAATTTCTTTTTTATTTTTTCTACATTTCTATTTCCCCTGCCTGCAAATCTCTGTCATCTGAGCTCCCTGATCCTTTTTTGCCTTGTGTTTCCACAGTTCTATGAACATTCAGATGACTCTTGAATTTTTTAAGATTCATGTCTCTGTTGCGTATTTTTTTTCTCTACTTCCAAATCCCCAAAGAATAAGTGTCCTCAAACTTGCTATATATCGCCATTTTATGTCTTTATGGAGAACTGTTCCAAAATTTCTTGATTGTTTTACATCATGGTGAACATTTCTAGTGACCAATATAATACTGGATCCACAATCTTGTTTGAGTGATTGGAACATTCTCTGAAACTGTTCAAAAATAATCAGACATGTTTGAAATAAAATAAGATAAAATAAACTCACTAGTAAGATATTGAGTGAGAAAACTTTGTGCAGTTGCTCAATCAGGGTTCCCATCCCATTATTGTTATAGAAGAATTTAATCCAGTAGTTCTAGATTTCCAGCCAAAAATCTTTGGCCACAAAATAATTGCTGTGGCCAGATGGACTAATCAGGAGGTTGTGGCAGAGGTACTTGCTCATTGAAGGAGGTAGTATTTGAGTCAAAATTAGTACCATCCTTGGGAGGTATGATGAATAGTTTGTCAGTCCAGTTAGAGCTTGAGCCATGAGAGACCATTTTTTCCATACTATCATCAGTCTTCCTACATCCCCTGCTTTCATTGATTGATTTTTTTGCTTCAACCACAGTGGAGAAATCATGCATCATGATCAATATGTTGCTCAGTTGGGATGAGGTCTGTCCGGTGGCATGTCTTCTGGCCTGAGGTGAAAAAAACCAGTTGTAACATTCATCTACAATATTATTCCAATGTGGTGCTGGTATTATCTTCTTATCTTTTCCTGTGTTTGCAGTGTGGCTTCTCATGATGACTCTGAATAAATATTGAATAGAAAGATGATCAGAATCATGAGCAAGCTTAATTCACAGCCAATAATAAAACAATTTACCTCAAGCAATAATAAACCAGGGACTCAAATACACGTTCCATCTGGTTGATCATCCAAGTAAAGTCTTTCTTTTGAATTTCTTTCTCTCAGGGTAACCCTAATTCTTCCAAAAATTGCCATGAACCACAATTAGAAATGTTGGTGGGCTCACCAAAATGATGAGTGAATATGGTTGAGGCTATGTTCCACAATGTATGAGATGCACCCAGCTGGAACAACAAATTTTCAAGGCAATTTTCAGGTACTGAGATTGGAAGGTGTTGTGATCCTAAGCAATTGAAGTTCTGAATGGTGCCCACGTCCCCATCCATAGGCTGTAAGCGGACACAGAATTTTCCAGCTGAGAGCCCTGTTTGATATAGGATAGATTGAAAGACTTGACTGATCCCTTCTGCAGAGTTTTCTGATGCATCCATAAGCTTGAGCATTATAATATCAGGAGACTCATGACTGATAACTTCTAGTGGAGGTGGATCTTGAGGGATGGAAGAGGACTTGTCACTTGGTATGGCCAGATGTTCATGTAATAATTTAGAAATTTGGCTCTTGATAACTTGAATGTTGTAAGATTGCTCGCTTTTTGTAGGTAGAAACATATGGGGCTGAATAACCAAAGACCACACGCTTGCCAATGCCTTGTGGAATGAATCAATTGTCAATTGTGTGGGGTCTAAAGATGACAGAAGCTTGTTATCAGGCAAATGGAGGTACCCCCAAGTGCCCCTGTATGTATGGGAGCGGAGTCCAACTGATTGCTGATGGATGTGTTGCATCATTTCCATATTTATATAAAAATTGTGGGGGCTACTGGTAAACTAGGATTCAGAGCCATGGCTTCCTTGATGAATTTTTCATGATCTTTTGATAGAATCTTCATTGCCGCAAGCGCCGTAGACCTTGGGGAAGTCAAGCCAATATAATTCAGATATTCATTCACATGCTCAGACACACCACTTGCCAAGAATCTGACTGAGTTGTGCAGCTGGAGCGCATTGTTACAACGGTTATGAGCAAAAGCAAACATTGGACAGATTGTTGTAGCAATCTGATTGTTGGGAATCAATTTATTCCTTCAAAACAACTGGGGACAAGTCACCCAGGAGGGAGACTAAAAACCCTCTGTTGCCTGTGCTTTAGAGATGCGGCACCTGCCAGTTATGGAACATAACTGATGCCTGTGTGGGTTTCTGGCAGTTTGGGGTCACTTTCAAATAGATCTACTTCATCCAAGGGGTCTTGCTCAGTGAGGGTGGTGTTTAATTCAGAGCAGTTGGATTCCAGTGCGCCTATGATCATTTTGAATAGGAAAGGCAGCTCTTTTTGAGTTAATCTATCATCATGTTTAATCCTTTTTTCATTGGTGAAGAAGCTGCTTGAGATGGTTCCTGAGCTGTGGAACCTTCCCAATGGATAGTTTCCTTGTGGTGGGACCTGGTGTGAGATTATCTTGATTGCCTAGAGCACATGGTCACATTCAATGGGTTTACGGGTGGATTGTAATGACAAAGCCAGTCAAACCAGCCTACCTCTTTGAGTGTAAAGCTCAACCACACCTCCCAGCCAATAGCAGTGGTAGTGATTTTATTTCGAAACCAATGGATGGACAAGCTCCATTGTTGAATCAATTCCAGTCAACTGCGACCAGAAATGTTGCAGATAAGCAATGTCGGGGTTATTGGAACCAGCTATGAACTTCAGCATGAACTGCTTGGGTGTCATCACGGTTGGCATGGTGTGCAACAGTTGGCATACTTCAATAGTTTTCTCATTGGAACTGATTTTGCTCATAATGGATAGATGGTGGGAATTGTAGAGGTTTACCGGTAGATCTCTAGGTACAAGCAAGCTAAGAGGATGCATTCAAATACAAGAAGGAAACAAAACAAACGCAAGAAGGAAACAAAACAAATTCAAGAAGGAAACAAAACAAATGCAAGAAGGAAACAAAACAAACGCAAGAAGGAAACAAAACAAACGCAAGAAGGAAACAAAACAAACGCAAGAAGGAAACAAAACCAGTTTCATATTCATTAATGAAAGATGCCTCGATCTTGGATGATTGCAGCACACTTTGCACATGTGGATTATTGGGACATCCCCAATCACCACTTAAACATCATTAAAACGTTGGACACAAGGCAAGCTTAATTTTATTTATTGTGCCAAAACAATGAGAGCTCCAATCATTGGGATTGTGATGAGCTGCAATTTCAAGATGTGTGCACCCAGCACTGTGACCATGACCCGCGTGAGATAACAACACATCATGCTCTACTTACCAGAGAGATTTATATGTATTACCGTCTGTTTTAGATGAAGAGAGGCTGCCATGCACTGTATTAAGAATAATGAGGAATGTATGACATAAGAATCTGTTGGTGTGATGGGAACAAGTGTCAAAAGATGAAATTTCAAGCTACAATTGCACAGGAATTGTAGGCCACAAGGGGAGAGGGGGAGTGGGATTAGAAGCGCCAGATGAAGCGCTTGTAAAATGTCCAACAGGCAATGTAATATCATTGAGAGGCGATGATGAGAAAATAGCAAAGGCAAAAACTCACCACCAAAAGTGAGGAATGACTCACACCAAAAAAAAAAAAAAAAAAAGGTCATTAGCTGCAAGTCCCTCTGAATTGGAGGGGATTGTGTTAGAGCATCTGCATTGGTGTGGTTAAATTGCCAGGTTAAGGGGATTTAACTGGAACTTTGAGTGTATTGAGGGCGGGTTAAGGCTGGGTTATGTAATGAAAAGTTTCATTTCTGGTTAATGCTTGTCACATTTGACGAGCGTTAACCAGTGGCTAAGCCCACTTTGTAGATTCAAAAACAACCCAAATTTGACCTGAGGTTTGGATTCTCTCCATATTGGAAGTAGGATGAATCCAGCACAGCAGCCCTTTCTCCATCTACCACTGCACGCATGTCAAACAAGAGGCCGTGTAATTTCACGCTGGCAGAGGATGAGCAGCTCTTGCACAGCTGAATTGAAGTTTCAACAGATCCTCTCACCAATAACTTGCAGAAGGTGTGTTCTTCTTGAAGGCTTTGTCTTTGCTCATGTCAATCAAAATTTTAAGGATTTCTTCTGTTGGATCTGGTTCTTCCAAGAGCCATTGGACACCATTGTTAATCGGAGGTGGTGAGGATGGCGGTGATGAGGAGTGCTAGCCTGATGATGTTGGGTTTGCCAATGCGGAGTCTATAGCCCGGTTCACTTAGGGAATCTGTCAGCAGCACGTCAGCAAAGCATAACCCAAAGCACCAGCCAATTTGGCTGGGAACACCTGCTGATGTGTGGTTACGGATTTGCTAAAAAAAGCCCTACGGGAACCGGGCTTATGGTTTGATGACAAGTTTTGCAGCTAGGTTTGGTGGGTCAGATAACCAAACCAATGCATTCATCTAAGAGCATCCGCATCGGCTTCGCTAAAGGCCCGCGCGGCGCTAGTTTTAGCATCAAAACACCCACATCGGACACGTCAAATGTCCGATGCTTGCTAAATATTTTAGATATTTTCACTAACCCTTGCCAAATCTAGCAGCACTTGGCGATGACGCTATTCAATCTTGCATATCCAAAGCAAGCTCCGCATCCACCTACAGGCTCAAAGAGCATCCACTCCGACAACTCCATCCGCAGTCGTGGCAGTATAGCCTCGACTTTAGCAAGCACCGGTGTGGAGCAGGGCGATTGGCGCTATACTGCCGTCGCCAAGTGCGAACTATTATAGCAAGCAATAGCGCCACCGATGCGGATGCCCTAACCTGGGTTCACTGACCCGTGCTAAACCTGGGGTCAAGTTGACCTGAAATTTAACCGCACCGATGCGGATCCTCTTAAGCTAGATCAAAGGAGGTGGAGAGAATTCCTCCTGGCGCAAGGGAGAGGGCATGGTCCGCCCACGGGGGAGCGCCGCGGCGAGGGAAACCTAACCCGACCCCGCAGCACGCAGCGAGACAGCCCACCAGCAGCAGCCGCACCTCGACGGTTTCCTCTGCTTGACCAAAACACACACACAGAACGAAGACCACCATGCCGCCCAACGACGAAGATGCCGTGATGATCGACCTGGCGCCCATCACGGAGCCGCAACCGGGTGGGTCAGCATCGGCTCGGACGACGACGACGGCTAATCAGGACGGCTTGCTGGACTTCGGGCCGGTTCAGGAACAGGGCACATCCAAGGGTCTGACCCAGACGGCGAAGGTATGGATGCAGTCGGACGAAGAACCGAGCCGAGGTGCTGATGCTTCTTGGGTTGGAGAACAACAGGTGACGATCTCGCCGCAACGGCTGACGCCGCTGAAGAAGTCATGGCCGCAGGTGTACACGCCATTAGTAGAAGAGCTGGGGCTTCTGGTGCGGATGAATGTGGGGGGGCGACGGGTGGAGCTTCGGACGTCGAAGCACACGGTATCGCCGGCCTCGTCGACGCTGACGAAAGCCGTCACCTTCCTGCAATGCTTCAACCTCGGCTTCGCCGTCGACGACGCCCTCGCCCTCCTCAGACTCGACGAAATCTACATCGAATCCTTCGAGATCAAGGACGTCAAATCTCT
The DNA here is from genome assembly GCA_004348175.1 of Puccinia novopanici. Taxonomy (NCBI): domain Eukaryota; kingdom Fungi; phylum Basidiomycota; class Pucciniomycetes; order Pucciniales; family Pucciniaceae; genus Puccinia; species Puccinia novopanici. The sequence continues at coordinate 15,353 of SMGU01005338.1, forward strand.
CTCCGGCGACCATCTTAGTCGCGCTATCGGCCGCATCGCCGGCAAGGACGGCCGCACTCGCTTCACCATCGAAAATGCTAGCCGCACTAGAATCGTCCTGGCCGATACGTCAGCCCTCTCCATACTTACATACTCTCATTTTCGTCTATTCAAGTCACTCTCCAATTCCCTCTTTTTATTTCTTTTTTTTTAGCAAGATCCACATTCTCGGCTCCTTTGCCGCTATCAGGATTGCTCGGGATGCAATCTGCGCCTTGATCCTGGGCTCGCCTCCTGGTAAAGGTATGCTTCTTTTTCATTCCATCCTCTTATCCCCCTTACCCCAGGACGAAGAAAACAAATCACTTCAAGATCGTTCTCACCAAAGCCTATTTCTCTTTTCCTTAAAGTCTATCATGGATTACGCACCGTTGCTGCTCGACAACGAGAACGATTTTAGGCCTTCCAACTCTTTCTTCTTCTTTGTATGGCCCTACATGCTTTGAACTCTTTGTGATGCTGTCTTATGCTTGTTCAAATATCACTCCTAACTCCCAGTCTCACAATCAAACCAATGCGCTTTAAAGGTGTCACAATGGATGGATACATGTCATGACGAGTGTTTTTGTGGTTGTTTGTTTGGGCAATGAGAATGACTGGCAATCCGAATTTTTGGAGCATGGCCAGATATGAAGTCTCCTTGAGGAATGGATGAGAGATACAGGGAGATGAGATGAGAGGAAGAAGACACCTTCACAAGAGTTCGTCACCTTCGACCTGCTCGGCGGTAAGGCTGAGAGTTTCCAACTTGAAGCGGGAGGCGGCGGGGGGGTTTTTGAGATGAAACTGGTTGAGGGTATCGGAGATGAATTTGAACTGGCCGGGTTCGATGAGACCGATCAGTTCCCATTGCTCCTCGTCCGTCTCATCTAGTTCTACCTTGCTCATCGTTTCCAGAATCATGGGCTTGAGCTTCTTGCTCTCCTTGCTCGTCGGCACCGTCAATCTGATCTTCATTTGACTCCTCGATATCGAGATGATCTCCGGTCTTGATGATAGTGATTTGATCAACTCGAGTGCCTAATTTTTTTTCAAGTCACGTCAGGGATGCTATATAACAACCACAGTTGAGGGGTGCTTCTTATAAGGGATAGTGCTGACCTGAGTTTTGGAGCTTTTTGAGAGGTTGACGGAGAAGTGTAATTCCTCTAGGGCTTTCTCGATCATGGAGGAGGTATGAGGACGATGGGTGCGAGGGTCGACGGTTTTCTCTGCGACCAGATGGATGATTTCTCTCTTCTTATCCAGCAAGGCTTGGGCGCGTTCCTTATCCGAGACTTGCAGCTCGCCATGCTTCAGAATCTCGAGCAGGATCTCTTCGGATGGTAATACGGCCGTTGTTGTGGCTCCGTTCTTCTGTTTGTGGTCTGGGAATGCTTTCAGAAGGTCCGAGTGTGAGGCTAGTTGTCCCTTGGATACGTTGCTGAAGATGGTGTCCGTTTGGATCACCTCCGACAGGTCGGTTTCCACTCCTGATCGCCATTCCATGACCTATTCCTCTCTCAAACAAAAGGGTGGTGTCAACAACACATCAATATGAGCGACTCCATGAGGCAGGGGGAAGAGTGATACTTTGTTTTTGTAGCAGGCTATTTCGAATCGTTTTCCAGCCTTCTTGAGTCGTACGATGGATACATTGGTGAGTTTGATTTGGTTTGATGGTTGGAAGACTGGCATCTTGCTGCTTGTCAGTCTTGAGTCGAGTTGTTTCTTCCCAACTGAAGTTGAACTGGGCTGCTCAGATTTGGAGTGTCCGCAGTGGGATGCTGCTGCTCCACTCCGAGAAGAAGGGTACTCCCCAGTGGGAAACACCACCAACCCAACCAATCCATGGCACAACACCACCACCAACAACGATACTTCACCCACGACGAGCCATCTTCCCACCACCATCCTCAGGAGCGCAGACCGTCTCCGAACTATAGCAGGGGTGAACAACAGAACTCCCGCCGACTCACTCCCGAACGATCCCTCGATCAGCACCCTCCTCAACACAGACAACCCTTCCAAAATAATGGCTACCGTCAAGGAGGAAGAGATGAATTTTTCGAAAAGTATGTCTCATCGGAGCTTATTTGTCAAAAAAAAAAAGAGTAGGTTGACCAACATTTATTTTAAAAAAAAGACGAAGATTAGACCGAGAAAACGCGCCCGTAATTGGTCTCTGGCCCAAATCACCCACACACGCCTATGGGGAAGAAAAGAAAAGGAAGAAGGAATCGAGCAGGAAAGAAGAGCGTCACGGGACGAAAGACAAGAAGAAGCACAGATCCACCACCAAGAGATCCAAGTCGAAGCACGAGCGATCCGACGATTCTTCAACCGACGACTCAGAGGACCGACATGGTTCATCACATAAGAAACACAAGTCATCTCGACGTGGGAAGAAGAAGAAAAAGTACTATTCGAATAGCGAGCAAAGTGGGGCAAGTAGTAGTAGTGACGAGCAGGAGCATGATAGGAGGTCGAGAAAGAGGAAAGGCAAGTCGAAATCCCGCGACTTGGAAGAGCAGCCAGATGAGGAGGAAGTATGGATTGAGAAGGAGGTGGCTACTGCACGTCCTACGGTCGCATCGGAGGCAGGCATGGAGGAGCACAAGGAGAGTAGTCTCCCGGGGCCCTCGCGTCCCGTGACGAAGCCCGAGCCACCGCAAGCTGCGTCTGTCAGCAAGCCCATGGACGACGACGACGACGACGACCACAAGGCGGCGGCGGCAGAGGAGGAGGAGGAGGATGGCGGCGAGGTGGGACCCATGCCCTACAACCATGCCACCGGCAAAGCCATGGATCCTAAAGAGTTCGGCCGCGCCTTGAGGCCCGGAGAAGGCAGCGCAATGGCGGCTTTCATCGAGGCGGGCGAGCGGATCCCTCGGCGTGGAGAAATCGGACTGACGGGGACCGAGATCGAGAAGGTCTGCCATCCCCATCCATTCTCCTCATCATCATATTGAAACACCCTTGATGTGTCCGTAGTTCGAGAACGTCGGATACGTCATGTCCGGCTCCCGCCACAGAAGGATGAATGCCGTCCGGATCAGGAAGGAGAACCAGGTGATCAGCGCCGAAGAGAAGCGCGGCATCCTGAAGATGCAGGCCGAGGAGAAGGCCAAACGTGAAGGCCAAATCATCTCGAGCTTCCGGGAATGTCTGTATCCCTCTTCCTTCTTCCCCCCCCTTCTCTTCCATGACACTTACTTCTTTCTTTTTTCGGCTCCGTCTTCGCCAGTGGTGGACACCAAGTTACAGGAAGCTAGTCAGAGTTGATGATGGGCTCACCTTCGCTACCCTTGACGACGATGGAGCCCACATTGCGGTGGTAACGAGCTCTCTCCCACGTCGACCTCCATTTGTGTCCTCTCAATCATCATCATCCCTTCCCCCCCTTTTCTTTCTGATTGGCATTCCGATAAGAATGTGTCGTAATGTTGAATCCACATTATAGGAAGATCTCAGTTTTTTTTTGGGGGGCTGGTTGGCAGCTCCAAGGACACAAGAGCGTCCAGTGGCGACTCGCTCACACAACACCTGTGGCGGCACGGGCTGGCTCTTGCGCCAGGCTGCACGCTCGCTGCTGGGTTTGGATCGAGACAGCTCGCGGTATGTAACGTGTGTGTCAGCTGGGCTGTCGCGCGCGAAACCCCCGCAGAAATTTCCGATGCGGGTGGGAACAAGGCCCTCTCTCTCTCACAAGAACTATGTCGCATCTTATTTCTTGAGGGTTGTCACTCGTTCATCCTCAACATTCACATCTTCAATCACCCGGCTTTCTAGGCTCGTCAGACGCTCGGGATGTCTTTTTTTTTTTTTTTTTATTTGGGGGG
>SMGU01005340.1:0-24843 GCA_004348175.1 Puccinia novopanici
CCTCAAAAGTTATCATGTTATTGAAATATTGCATGTCAACTGCTGCCATATCAATAGCCCGGTTCACATAGGGCTCCCATCAGCAACCTCAAACAGGTTAGCACCTGCATCAGTAACCTATAGCATTTTCCTATCCTGCACAGTGCATGGTATACATCTTGGGCGAAGCCCCACGTGTGGTCCCCCAAATGTGGGTGGACCCCACGTGAGGTCGCGGCATGGGCTTGACCAATCCATCGGTCGTCCCATTTGCGTGGACTCACGCGCACTTGTTTCGTGGCGCCCACGGAAACCCAGGTGTCATTCACGTGAGAAGATAGTGGGTTCCACGTGGGGTGCCCACGTCAGCAACTCAGTATTAGGGTTCCGGGACCGCTGACTGTCCCAGGCACCGGAACTTGCTCAGTGACGGATCCGAGTGAATCCGCCAAGGTAATGAGAGGAGAAAGGGGTGGCCATGAGGCCACCCCTGCTGTATTGCAATCTCCGATCGTTTACATGTAGGACACACACAAGAGAGGGAACAAGTACAATCAGAAAAAAAAAAAGAGAGAGAGATGAAAATTTCAAAACACATCGTTGTCAGCGGTCTGGGCATCTTCGGTAGTCGGTACACGACACCTATTTTCCATGAGCTCGTTGACTTCATCCTCAGAGGGAAGGCAACCTCCAGGTTGATACGTCTTGAGCTGTGTTTGTTCCGTTGAACAACTGTGCATTGAAATCGAGCACAAGGCTAGCGAATCTGCATTTCAGAGACGGTGATCAGTAAGCAGACGAGGATGAGAGCAAGTGTGTCACTCACGCATATTTATTTCTCGAGATTGTTGCCTCAATACCTCCAGGTGTCGGTCGATTACCTCCCAATGGAGCGGCTTTCGGCGGTTGTGCGGTCCATTTGCCGCTGAGCATACATGTGTAGGCGGAGAAACCCAATCCGCACCTTGAGGGGGATTGCATGCCTTGTAGTATATTGGCTCGGGCATCAAGCGATGCTGGGGACATTGCAGTGAGGATCTGAACTATCAGATTGTCCAGTCGAGGGATGGGTATGTGGTTGCACTGCAACCCACTTGGGCACCTGTAAGAATCTGTACGATCCAGTTAGCTCTTTCAGCTTTGGGGTTGAGATGACAAAAGTGAGAAAAAGTACTTACCAATTTTGTAAAGTTACTTTTTTCATATTTGAGTTGCTCGCGTATGAAATTCTCAACGCTTAAAATGGCAGGGCCTCATGTGTGGTATATCCAGTGGGTAAGAAGTTAGTTTCCAGTTCTGATCCTGGTTATCGATCATGGACTGGATAAATACAGGAGTAGGAGCGAGTTAGTACATGGAAAACATGTTGAGTGGACTAACCTTACGTTGACCAAAACAAGTGGGGTGCATGTTATGGGGCTTGATTGCTGACGTGTGCGTTTGGCCATATGAATGGAGTGTAGAGGATAGCAGGTGTTGGCGGATGGCACTGCGAACAAAAAGCTGCAAATATTTTGCGTAAGCAGCCTCTGAGCAGAATAGATTCAAGTATGCGAACTGACTTGTACATCTGGGTGGTATCAATGGTCCCTGGCACTTGTAATAGGTTGGGGAACTTGATTACTAGTAGTTGGGGTGGTGCCTGCCATCACTCGGTCAATCTGCTGTCGGAGGGAGTCGAAGAGCATGACCATGCCTACCCACATGTCCTGTGGGGAATCTGTATAATACTATGAATGAAACCAGATCCGAGTTAAAAAAAAAGTTACTTACAGAAGCCATCCGTCGGCATTGTGAAGTGCGGCTTCATCAAGTCCAAGATACTGTTGTATCATTTCAAGCCTTGCAATTCCGGAGTCATGAGTCCCGCTGTTGGAGACACTGGAAAGCTGGCTTTCTGAGCTGAGGCTTTCGGCCACGCCGGACTGAGGGGCACTGATTTCTTCTGTTGCCATGTCGGATTGGTTTTCGTCCAATTCTCCCTGGAGGGCTGGAGTCAAGGGACTGATGGTGTTGCTGGAGAGGGCCAGATCAACCAATACTGTAGCTGAGGTAGAGCTTGGTCGAGGACTCAGGGGCGACAACGTGTTTCGATTTTGGATTTGGCTAGAATTGCGTATTGGGCCCACCCCAGCTTGTTGCGGGCGTCGAAACCGTGGGGTGACAGGAGTCATATCTGGGATGTCGGGCATCATGAAAGATTGGGTGTCGTCATAACATGTGATGGGTTGAGTCAATGGTCTCGAGGATGTTTTGGTGGTTGTTGGTCAGAAAAAGCTGCTCTCAACTTGGGTGTTTGATCAACTTAAATATCCTCACCCACGCGGGCATTTTGCACTTCATCTGTGCCATCCACACAACCCTCACAATCAAAGTACAGAATTTTATTTCAACTCACCAGTTCAGGTCAGTGCTCTATTCAAATTATCTTTCTTTCTTCTGTCATCAGTATGAAGAATTAAAACAATAAAACATTAAAATTTAAAAGATAAATAACATTAAAAATCATAAAAAGATTATAAAATTTAAAAATATAGAAATTTGTGATCATCTGATCATTTACCTCCTCTAATAAATCTTTTATATCTGCTCCTTTGAACATCAAGGCTCTTACCTCCAATATTCATTAAATAATTATCAATCTAATGAGAATGGATGACCCCAAAGGTAAAAACATTGCTTTCTATCACTATTTTATTCAAGCTGATATAATGTTGGTCTTTTCCTCCCCAGGTTTCATTGTATTTTCCAGTTTTGCTGATGGAAGCAAAAGATACCAATGTAGCACATGTCGAGGAAGATCAATTACCCTGGAGCAGACAAACATTCACTTGGCCTCAGAAGCTCACAGGTGTGCATATCATCATTGGATGCAGCTGTTGGGAATGCTCCAGTGCTATCCCCTGTCAATTATCATCCTTCAACTTCTTTGGAAAAAGATGTTTGGTTCCAAGATATGGATATAAGCCCAGAGTATTCAGTTCAATTTCAAAACTCCCAACATGACCTCTCACAATTATCCCTCTCCATGGGAGTGATGTAGGCTTGGGCACAGATTCATCAGGAGATGAGGGATGTCCAGATAATCTGGATGGATATTATTCTGCAGATGAGACTACAAATTTCATGATCAAGCACCAAAAATTATCAGGATGAAGTGTGATAATATTTGGGAACCTTTCCGAAGTCATGATGTTAGTGTATTGCTCAATCTGCCTAGGTTATCAGTGAAGTAGTGATTCTGATTATTTGTTTAACTCTTTTGAAAATTGGGTATTTTCAGGATTTTACAGCATGCTTGATGATGGGCTACCTTCATAACATTCTATCTCGTAGCACTTATCTTCAATTGAGAGAAGTATTCAAGTCACGAGGTATTTATTTACCTCACTGGGATTCTGTTAGGACAACCAGGCGTCACATCAGGGAGATGCTTAACTTCTTTAGCAAGGAAACCATAAGTGTTTGGGATAACAAATGTTTCACCTTAAGCTTAAAAGGAATTCTTGCAAATGTGAGTACTTATCATCCCATTTTCTGATACACTCAAAGGATTCTTAAATCTCTTGTTTTGGATTGGTAGGAATTGATAAATCCCATAGTAGAAAAATCTTTGGAATTTTATCCACATGAAGCCCCATATAATGGAATAACTACTCTTTATCAATGCTTCAAATGGCGTGAAGATCTTTCCCGTGAATTAAGAGTCCAGATGGTTTGGAATCATAAACATCACTTTTACATATATGAACCTACTGCTCTCATGTCAGGCGAAATAGTTATCCCAATTTTCTTCTTCAAGTCCAAAAATCAAACATATGCAAAATGTATACGTCCAACATTTCATCTGCGTTGTTCAACTTCAAAATTGGTTTTAGTTATCCCAGCAAATCTCACATTTAATTCCCCTGACCTTCTCACATTTAATTCCCCTGACCTTGTATGTGAGGATATTACTGATTTTGAGCAACCATATTCAGAAATAATCTTGGAAGATGGAACCCCTTTGGCTGAAGCCTGCAAGATTATCTTGGGTATGTGATTTTGCTGATAGCTGTTACAAATTTGCCAATTCCTGATATTGTTTTGGTTTTATATTTAGAGTTAAGTGATGGGGTTCAAAATGAAATTCCTTTGCCCAACCCATGGCGTGTCAAAGCCAATGGCAAGATCATTTGACACATGCCTATCACTTTATATGCAGATGATACATCCGGAAATATCTCCAAGCAGTGGAACAAGCATATCTCATTCTTTTGCACTCTGGCAGGTCTTCCTCCTCAAATGACCAATCAGGAATACAATTGCCATTTTTTGGCCACCTCCAATGTGGCATCTTGTCTGGAGTTGGCGGAGCCAATTGTGGAAGAGATAAAGTAAGTTCCTCATAGCAATGTCTACATGCTTGATGGTATTCATGTTCACATAACATTTTTGTTTTTTGATTTTTCCTCCAAGTGACCTTGCCACAAAGGGATATGTTGCCCATGACTGTATACTTGGAGAGGATGTTCTGATCATGAGTTTGGTCATGGCTTTCCTGGCAGACTCTCCCATGCATGCTGAAATTACCAGTACACCAATGCCTGCAAATGCCAACAGTCCATGTAGAGTTTGTGAGCTATCAGTGGCTACCTGAGCAGACAAGAGCATGGTTGGATATGTTAAAGACTTCATGGGCATACCTAATGGAGACATACCAGTCAGTTTTTCCCTTTTGAATTATAAATAATATTTTACTTAACTTGAAAGATTAAAAACAAGATTTATTCATATCTATTTCTTTTTCAGCATTCTGGAAATAGTCATCAGTGTTACATATACTGCGAGATACAGCTGACCGGATTTGAGAACTGATGATGGGATTTTTTTGGAAGGGAAGCTGAGCTGATGGAGCAATTGAGTTGTTTGCTGGGATGAAATGGTGAGGGCAACTAGTGGGCTGATGGATAGATGCCTCAATGTCATGTCGTCTCAAACCAACTGCTTCCAAGCAGGGGACACACCACCCACCCATGAGGGGCTCAGAGGTTTGTTGGTGACACTTGGAACAGTGAAACATAATGATGATGAGTAGTTGGAGTTTATTTAGAGGGTGCAATGAATGATTCTCTTGGGCTGAGAAGATAATGATTTGTGGGGAGGTTGATGAGTAGAGATCAGATGATGAGCCTTTATAAGGTCAGTCAGTCAGGAAAGATCTTTACTCATTAACAGTTGTCCTGTTGCTAATTCTCATGTAGTAGGTAACCCTCTCATAACACTCTATGTAACCAATCTCCCAGTTGAGCTTTAGAATTGAAGAAACTTCCTTTCTGAACATCAAAATTGATAAATCAGCTGGTCGTAGTCCTTTGTGATAGTTAGATTACTGTTGCAATGATACTCAAGGAAAAATATAGTTCTATGGAATAAAGCTTGGTTCGGTTCTGCTTGAGGGATGAGAATTTCTCAAAATAGTGGTTTTTCTTTTTGTTTCTAAGATTGATGGTGGTTCTCTACCAGAAAAAACCACAACATGTACACATTCCGAGTGGAATTTACACTCTGTGGTAGTGGAAATATTTTATTTTGTGGGTTACAAAGTTCTTGGAATTGATTTAAGTAATGTGAATGTGAAATGTGACATGACTACAACTTGGTGAAAGGCTGGTTGGGTGGCGTGATGGCACGATTTATGTCGTCTGTGGGCTTCCATATTCAGTGGATGTTAGTGAATGTCATCTGAAATGTATTCACCTCACTTTTGGCATGGTGATTGGTTCATTCCCTCAACATTTCCAAGGAGCCAGTTGAGTGCTTAAAATCCCTGCCATCCTCCCTCCTCTTTCTTTGCCACACTTGAGATCAAAGTCAAAAATTCCACAGTCTCATATAAGTGAAGGTAGCAAAAAAACATAAAAATTGTATTACAATAACTCAGAAAACTAGCATGTAGTTAAAGTCACATCAATAATAAAATTGCAGAAATCAACAGAGCATTCACATGACCCATTTCAAACTGTTTCAGATACAGAAAAGAAATACCACTTGCAAATCAGAGGCAAGCATGGCAACCTGCAAAATTCACTCTTTTTAAGCACAAGTCTGCCAAAACCCCCAAAAAAGAACCAATGAGAGGGAGAAAGGGAAACAACCACACATTTAAGCAACAAGACCTCCAGAAAAATAAGAAGTTGAAGGAGAAAGGACATCATCTCTTTTAAAGGAGAAATTTCACTTGGAAATCAGAGAGAAGTAATTGATTTTGACAAATCAAGGAATTTTAAGCATCATAGTACAAGACCAAAAAAGAGCAAAGAAAAAAGAGAAAAGAAAAGAAAAAAACAAATGCAAGGCATAGAGGGAAACAACATCTGTTTTAAGCATGGTACAGCATTCAAAACCAAAACCAAAAAAAAAAAAAAAGAATGAATGAGAGAAAGGGAAAAATAATCTGTTTTGAAGCATAGTACAAGCCCCCCCCCCCAAAAAAAAAAAAAAAAAAAAATATAAAGGGATAATGTCAGAAATCATTAAGAGCAAGAGCAGGAAACAAGAAACACCCACCAGAGGTCATGGGCGGCGGGATGAAGAGTGTCGGCAAATTCCCCCCATTTGTGAAAGCATGAAGGCAGTCAGGCCCTGGGCTTGCTTTTCTGCCTTCTCTGCTTGCTTAGTTGCTCGATCTTCACGCTCGGCAGCTTGTATTCTAGTGGTTTTGACAATATCGTTGGCCCTTTTCTCCGCTTGCACGGCCATTTCCGCCGCTCGCTCTTGCACCTGCTTGAGCGAATCAATGTGTAATTCAAGGAGTTGGCGGTTGGATTCAAGGAGAGAGGATATCACATGGTTGAGGCATGTGGGGCTGCACAAGTGAAGGCGAAGCTTGGCATCTTCATTGCCAAGCCGGGGCTGCTTGGAGGCACGCTGAGATGAGGTTAGCAAGGGATCCAGCGCTGCCGCCTCCTTCTTTTTTGTTGCTGCGGCCATTGAGGTTGAAGCAGGTGGCGCCAAATTACCTCCTGCACGCGGTTGTTGATGGTTGGCCAGATTACTATCAGCATCTGTGCTGGATAGTTCATCATCTCGTTTGTCGGCTGGTTTGTCGGGTTTCTTGTCTTTATTGGCAACCTGTTTGACATCTGATGGTTGGGGCATGATTGGATGTGTGGGTTTGGCAGGCTTGCCCGGACGGAGCCAAAGTGGTTGTGGGTTGTTTCTGTGGAGCCTGCGTTGAGTTCACATGGGCTCCACGAAAGCAAGCACCGGTGGTTCCCACCCGGGCTAAATCGGCAGTGGGATCCACAGGTGCATGTTTTCATGGAGCCCATGTGAACTCAACGCGGGCTCCACACAGACATGGCACCCGTGGAACCGACGTGAAAATCACGTGGATTTTGCGGGAGCCGCACACCCGGGGAATCCACCAACACTCTTGAGCGGGACCGCCCCCGTGGTGTAATCCTGCTATATCCCCCGCCCTGTAGACCGGGGGCTGGAAGTTGAGGTCATGCTCAAAACCGATCATGTAGAGGAAAAAAAAATGGGCGGAGGACTTGTCGTTGGTTAGGTCACATGGTCGTTGCAAGGATGGATGGTTGGTGAAGTGAATGACTAAGTAGTAAAGCCCGGGGATAAACCTGGTCTTACTACGTGAACAGGGCTGCTGATGGGTTGCTGACGCGAGGGTTATAGCTTGCTGATGTATAACCCGACAGGTGTTAAAATTTCGCAATGTGAACCGGGCTAATAAGTTTCCCATGGAGTAGTCTGAAACTTCAATCCAATTTCACCATCTGTGACACTTGGACACAATACGGTTTCTTTTAGTATTCAGGTTTCTTCCTAGAGGAAAGGACTGGATGATCTGTGGGGCTTGAATTGTTTGAGGTGTTGCGGCGCAGCGGAATGACTGACCCGTGCGCGGAGACGGCAGTGCCGGATTCCCCAAAAAAACCGGCCGCGCAGGGGCCGGACAGCGACTTGTTCAACCCGAACGACTCGTTTGCCACCAGCCCGTTATTCTGGAACTGGAAGCTCATACGGGACTTTTCGACGACGAAACACTATGGCACAGATACTGAATTCATTGGGAAGAGTTGAGTGTGGTCTGCGTACTCGCTTCTATTTTCTTGGAAATTGTCATGCATGAGTTGGAGCCCTTTGAAGAAGAGCTGACGTCCACTTCGCTCACTTATTCTTGTCTCGATCTAACAGCTTACAGGTCCTTTGGTCGCTGGTGCCCTAGTAGCCCAGGCCTCTATCTACGATGTCCCTGGAGGAAACCGGGCAGTGTTGTTCGATCGGTTCGCGGGTTTAAAGAGAAGGTAAGAAATAAATCAGGACGGGCGTCTTCTTGTGAATTCCACTCTGATTTGACTGCCGCACAACTTGATTAACTGATCATCCTACTCATTTCTTTTTCAGGCCGTCAATGAAGGGACCCATTTTTTGATACCTTGGGTTCAGCGTGCTATTCTTTACGATGTTCGAATTAAACCTCGTAACATTGCCACGACCACAGGCTCCAAGGATCTACAAACCGTCAGTCTTACGTTACGTGTGATGAGGTAGGTTAATCTCTTACCGACATTTCTCATCAGCTCACCAAAAAAAAAAAAAAAAAGCCATTGCTTTCCACTGATTGTGAATTGGGATAAACAATGTGGCGATCAGCCGGCCAGATGTATCAAAACTGTCGCAGATTTACCAAAATCTGGGTCAGGATTACGACGAAAGGGTTCTCCCATCGATCGGAAATGAAGTCTTGAAAGCCATCGTGGCTCAATTTGACGCGGCCGAATTGATTACTCAGAGAGAAATTGTCTCCGGGCGAATTCGGGAAGATTTGCTGAAACGCGCGTCTGACTTTAACATCGTGCTCGAGGATGTTCCATTGTAAGATCCCAATCTTTTTTTTTTTTGCTCCCCTCATTGACAATATTCGGCTCGATTTCTTGTATCTTTCAGACCCACATGACTTTTGGGAAAGAGTTTACACACGCGGTTGAAGCTAAACAGATTGCTCAACAAGAAGCTGAACGAGCCAAATTCATTGTGGAGCGCTCTGAGCAGGAACGACAGGCTAGTGTCATTAGGGCTGAAGGAGAAGCCGAAGCAGTGAGCCAGCCTTCCTTTCACGCTTCAAATGAATGCTGAATGCAAGTCGGTGCACTGACTGATCCACATTTCTTTAATGCTCGGTTTTTGGTAGGCTGCAACTATCTCCAAAGCCTTGGATCGAGCAGGTGAAGGCCTGGTGCAATTCCGGAAAATTGAGGCTGCGAAAGAAATTGCTACAACCTTGAGCAAAGGGCAAGGGGTACAATACATTCCATCCGGAGGCAGCAACGGCAGTGGCATTCTACTCAACATTGATACCCACAAATAATTTCAGGACCAATCCAGAAGCACCACCAAACATAACAGATATAAATATATATATATGTATATGTATGAATCTGGGGCCTCATACTTGTCCTGTCTCCCTATACCTTTGTATCTATCTAGCTGGGAGCTAGAACTTTGCTCGTTGCTGGGTGGTTCTTTTCTACCTGCAACGCGGTCTGCTGTGATGACTTAGAAAGAAGAAGACCCAAGCCCAAGGGTGACTAAGTTTGACACTCGACCAGGGCAGCAGTCTACTAGCAGTTACAGTAAATGTTTGGCTTGCCCGTATTTTCAAATGATTTAACTTGTCGCCCAACACAGGAGCTGACTCGTTGGGTCTTGGCGCGTGGTGCAGCCATGCCCAGCCATGTCAATATGCTGTCAGCGCGCCGGCGGAGCGGACCACAGCACCGGCGGACCACAGCAGTTTGAGTCCGGCTTCTTCTCGTGCGACCGCTGCTTATGTAACATCACCCGGTCGGATCCCCGGGGACTCATTGCCAGCGAAGCTTGCCCAACCAATCACGACCAACCCATAAAGACCCCCCCCAATAAGAAAATACAACGAACCACCAAGAAGCCTTCCGATGGACAGCCAAACTCTGCTCCCCACATTGGAGTCTTATCCCGATCTGCCCATCCAGAATTCCTACCCTTCCTCTCTTCTCCCTGCCTCTCCATCTGCCGTCCCGAAAACCATCCTGCCAAGAACAAGCCCACTCGACTTGCAACTGAGAGAACTAACATCCTCCACAAACAATTCCATCATCGACAAGAACTCGGCTTTGAGCCTGACGGATAACCTGATCATCGGAACCAGGAACTCGAAGCTGGCATTGATTCAGGCGGAATCAGTCGAGAGGGAGATTAATCAGCGGTTCTCATGTGATAAGATCAAGACGGAGATCAAGTCTATGAGCACCTCGGGGATGAGAACCTACTCAAGCCACTATATCTGCTCGGCGGCAAATCGGTCTGGACGAAGGAATTAGAATTCAACCTCCTGAATGGCTCGATCGACTTGATTGTCCATTCCCTCAAGGATGTCCCCACCACATTGCCCGCAGGTTGCGAACTCGCCTCCATCTTGCTGCGAGAGGACCCTCGCGATGCTCTCATCATTCGCAACGGCCTCCCCTTCACCAACCTCTCACAGCTCCCCGCCGGTTCAATCATCGGTACTTCAAGTGTTCGAAGAGTCGCCCAACTTCGTCGTCGTTTTCCCAACCTGGCCTTCCAAGATATAGTCAGTCTCTCATCTATCTTTTTCTTCTTCCTTTTTTTTTTTTTTAAAAAAAAAGCCGATCTGATTTATCATTCACTTTTTCACTATTGAATTGAAGAGGGGAAACCTCCAAACTCGATTCAAAAAACTCGACGCCCCGGATTCACCGTACACAGGAATCATCTTGGCGGTGGCAGGATTAAAGAGAATAGGGCTTGCAGACCGTATCACCTCGTACTTGGAGCCTCCGGATCTATATCACGCGGTAGGACAAGGAGCCATAGGGATCGAGATCCGCACGCCTCCGGAGATCAAACCGAATGAAACGATGGAGGAAACGGTAACGAGAGAGCGGGCCATGACGGTGCGGAAGTTAGTCAAGAGCTTGGAAGATTGGCGGACGGCGTTGATCTGTGAAGCTGAGCGGGCCTTGCTCCGGCGACTCGAGGGAGGCTGTAGCGTGCCCGTGGGGGTGAATTGCACGCTGATGGACCTGCCCATGCCGTGTCCATGGGCGCCGAAAGCGCGACTGACCCTCACTGGTGTGGTCACGAGTGTGGATGGCCTCGCGGAGGTGCGACGAGAAGCTTGGCTAGACGTCTGTGGCCCCAAAGATGCTGCGCATCTCGGTGTCGCACTTGCCGACGAGCTATTCCGTGATGGGGCCGATAAGATCTTGGAACAACTCAACTCGGTTAAGAAGTTGGACCTCGAGGATGACGCCGCTAATGACACCCGCAAGGCTAGCTCTGACGCTCCTAATGTCTCCAGGATCGCCGCCCTGGAATCTCAGTCCCGCTTTGTTATCGCTGCCCCCGCTAATTCTTCACGCACCGACATTGGATCCAATCAAGATTACATCATTTTCTAACAAATAGATAGATTTGGATGTTGCAATATAGAACCATCTGCTTGACTTTTCGGCCCTTCTCTTTCTCACTTGACCTATAAAAAAACAGCATTAAGGTAAATGCAAAATAAAAAATATATAAACAACCAAATCATTGGATATACATAGTTTTTTGTATTACCACCAGTGACATCTTTGATTATCTATCCATCTATCCTAGTCTCATTCACTTAGGATATATATATATAATCTTGATATAGTTTTATCATCTTGTCGCTCTTTATTATCCTCTGCCGTCGGCTGATCATCACTCAATTTTCTCTTCTCTCTTTCCTTTCTCGCTCTTTGTGATAAAAAAACATTATATGTATATATATATATAACAGTTAATAGAGTCTTATGTTCCTTGAGGAGCTTTTTTTTTGTGGACTTGGGATGGTTTTGTCTTGGAGATCTGCTCTGTTGGATAGATTGTCTCACCTTCATTGGTTGGCTTGGGCCCAACACTGGGATGCTGTATGTTTCACCATGCAATAGAAATTGGAGAATAAAACAACCCTTAAAGGTCTTGGTTGAGACCCTCCATCTTACCACAGTATCAAGCCTTGGTCTGACTGGCTCTGTGGGATCCAGGATGCCGAGAAACAAAAAATGCAGATAAAAGGGATTGAACTTGATGGGATTGAGGTCCAACTCAGAGCAGTCAAGTTTTGAGGGGGGTTAGACTTAGTGAGGCCCACCATCATGACTGCAAACACCTGCTGTTTGATGCTTGGTGAACCAAGGTCCTTTTTACAGAATCAGCAGTTAAAAAACTGGCTTTATAGAGAAGGTCTCGATATTCGAGTGGATAGGGCTTGCCTTGGTGGTGGCAGTTCCCTGAATAGAATGGCTCCTAATGAGACTACAGTACTACCTTATCAACTTGGCTGTGGATCACATCAGGAAGTAACCATTCCTCTTTTAAGAGGGGCTGGGAAGCAAGAGAACTACAACTGTGAGAGACTCCCTGGGACAGAAAATAAATAATAGTAAAAAAATAGCCCTTACTAGGAGAGTTATCACCTTAACAACAACAACAACAATCTTATGAGTCCACAAGTAGCAAGGTTGTCTAATTGGATGCCCCAACAGTTGTGTTTGACAATGTGGGAAGATTCATGAATCTTGAAGTAAAAATTCTATCTTTCTTCCTCAGGTGTGGACCCTGGGATGACAGGAAAGTACGGTGTATCAAGTGCCGGTGGGCACAAATCTAAGTCCCACTTGGCACAGTGCCTTCTGGGCTTGGATTTGTGACCAGGGTAGTTGATCAGCGGGGTGGGACTGGCTGCATATTTTGGCACATGGCCAAGTTCTTCTTGGCCTGAAATAAGCTCTCAACCAACAAGCTCCCTCACTTTGAAGGTCAACAGTCAATTTGACCATTCAAAGACAGCTCACTTAACAAGGGTCAATTTGTTTTTTGTATTCTGTCTGGTTTTTCTTGATACCTTTCTTGTCTCTAGACTCAGGCCGCGGTTAACGTTTTGCACGTAAGCCTCTGTGAGACACAGAGAGGCTTTAAGACCATCTCCACCGCGGGAGGGATCGCGGGGAGCTATAATTCGAAGTTTGGCGACTGCGCCGCACGCATAGCTCCTTGCAATCCGAGGGAAATACACCGCAGGGTGCTACTATAGCTCCCCAGCGTGGTCCCCGGCTTGAAAGGGCCATGGTATATGACCGAGTCAAAAAAAACTTGGTCATACCTGGATCCATCCGCCAGGTATGACCGAGCCTTTTTGACTTGGTCGTACCTAGATCCATCCGCTAGGTATGACCAAGTCGAAAAGACTTGGTCATACCTGGACCCATCTGCTAGGTATGACCGAGTCCTTTTGACTCGGTCATCCCTAGGACACACCACAAGTATCACCGGGTTTTTTTTTGACTTGGTGATACCTGGATTGACACCGAAAAAATAAATGAAAAAGAAATATATACAAAAAACGATCGAGAGGAATTGGCTGATCGGCCATATTCGCCGTGTACAGTGAGGCCGATAGTGTAGATATTGCGGGGGAGTGGTGAAAGGTTGCTGCCGCCTATCACCAGAATTGTGTGTGATAGGCGGCAGATGGGGAGCTATAGCGAAGCTACATCTGGCTTCGCTATAGCTCCCGCGAGGCCGGAAGCGATAGCTCCCGGTTCGGCGGCCCCGGTGGCGGAGCTAAATCGCCGGCGGGGAGCTAAATGCGGGTTTAGCTACTGAGTTTAACTCCCGCAGTGGAGTTGCTCTAGGCTCGAAGAATCAGTGGCTTCGAGCCATACATCACCCCGCCGCCCCGGTCTTGCTCACGGCCGGGGGCGCAGGACAGCGACACCGAGAATTGCAGTTTTTGAATCTTTCTCATTCTGTGATTCCTTCTCATCTCTTTATATTCTTTAGGTTTGCCTTTCCGTGTTGTTGTCGCCGCTGCATTCTCTACCTGCTTGCTCACACACTCACTCACTCATCAAAGGTGTGATCCAAATCTTTCTTCATTCACTCAAGATTTTCTCATTCAAAACTCACTTGAAGTCTACAAACCCTTTTAGGTTTGCCTTTCCGTGTGGTTGTTGTCGCTACATCTTCTGCCTGCTTGCTCACACATTCACTCACTCACCAAAGGGTTGTCTTTCCGTGTCGTTGTCGCCGCTGCATCTTCTGCCTGCTTGCTCACACACCCACTCACTCATCAAAGACTAATAAAAGTCTTATACTCTGGTAAAACAAACGGCTTGATGTACAAGCGAGCGAGGACCAGATTAACTGTCACCCTCCGCACCTGCCATTTCCATCTTTGTTTCGCCGGTCAACGCAAACACCAATATACACCTTCCACTCCGAGCCGACCCTACTTGCTTCACCGACTTCCTTACAAATAAGCAGCCGATAGTACACCACAAAAACTGAGTCATAAACATCCCTGTAGACCTGTACCTGGGATTGTTACAGTTAGTTAAGCAGAGAAAGAATTGGCTTCTACGAGAGCTGGTACTGATTATGACGAATGGAACACGCGGGTACTAATCTAGAAACGTGAGTCCCGGAACTGATTCATTGTAATCAAGACGCTGTTGGAGCTGTCTGAGGGAACCCGCTTGGTATGACTGCCTCAGCCGAGGCTTGAAGTATTGCACAATGTTTTTCATAAAGATAAGGCAGGTCTTCGGAGCCAATCAATAATTCAATGCTTATTTTTCTTCTCCTTGTGGTGAGCCATTATTTTCTGATCTTAGCTGAAGTCATAATATTAGAATCGGATGATGCGCAATACTACCGGACCGGCCCGTCTTCTAACCCAGCCGAGACGGGCCTCTTTGATGCCTTAGACGCCGGGTCACCGTCCTTGACCTTTGCTATTACCCTCAAAACATCTCGTGATGGTCTTCAAAATCAAGACTCAAGAACCTCTGACGATGGAGGTACAGAGGATGATGCAAATCAAGACTCGGGAATCATTGAAAAAGTAGAACTGGACCAGCTGCGCAATCTCCCAGTAGCGCCGGTAGACCAGCCAGTAGTGACCCCAGAAAACTTCTCCTGGAGAAAAAAGTGGCTCATTAGTTCACTGGGTAAGTCCAAAAAATTCAGATAGCATCACTTTTTTTCTCTTTCATTGCAAAGCTTTTCGGCACTCATTCATTTTTTTATCACACTTTAGTTCTCTCACTGATATATGGTAAATGAAGATCTCCAAGCGGCTCAAAGATGAAATACTGATTATTGCGAGCTCATAAACTCCTTCCATTTTATTGCTTTGTACCTGTCAAATTGAAACAACCCACACAAAGCGAATGCCATAATCTCGTCCTTAGTTTCTGCTCTTGGGACGAAAATTGAGAGCGATCTGACGGAAGATTTCATCCATGGTATGAAAGGTTTAAATCTACCATTGTCCATTTTTAATCTAGGAAGTAAGTCCAACATACCCTGCCTCTTCCATAAACTGACATCGACATCAGGTAGTTACTGGAAGAGAAGAAAAAATGATGTGATGACCAGTCAAAGCTCGAAGACCATATTCATGACGTGATTTACCACTTTTTACATTTGAAACCCGGTTAAAATCAGATGCGGTGGGGTCGACATTACTGGCACCACTTTCGGAGAGGTATGGGAGGGTGCCAGTGTTGCAATCAGGCTGGATGGTATTCATCATCCTGCACGCCGGGTGCGGCTTTGCGACGAGCCATTCGCAGCTCTTCTTCATGCGCTTTCTGGCGGGACTTGCCGCCGCCGGACCCATCTGTCTCAGCCAACCCATCCTTGCCGAAATGTGGGGCAAGTCCGGCAGAGGAACTCCCTGCTGCTTGAACGGCCTCTCCGTCGTCGTCGGACCCTCTATCGGGAACGTCTTGGGTATGCTTTCGTCTGACTTCCCTCACAAGAATAACAACCATCCTCAATATATAAAAAACAAGGCACTCATTGCGCTGGTTTCTTTCTTTGGTTAGCGGGGTGGGCACTGGAAAGGGACCCTTGGAGATGGATGTTTTGGGGAACAAGTCTGGTCTCCCTGGGTCTGCAGATATTGGTTGTGATATTCCTTCCAGAAAGTAAGCTCCCCAATTGTTTCACTCTTTTTCTTGAATGGGTTGCGGCGGATGCTTCATGAAGAAGATCATCATAACAGAAATCTTGCGGGTGCTCACTGTTTGTCTGCGCTCTCCCTACTGATCTTGAATATTCACCGACCCCATCGCCGTTCCTCCTGGATTCCGGTCATACTAGCCAATAAAGCCAAGCTACGAGCGGCGGCTAGCCCCACCAACCTGCAGATATCTGATCTCCAGTCTCGTCAGATCAGCTTTGTCCATCATCAGCACTCCCAAATTATCCGCTTCCCCCAGAACTCTAAACAGCCGAACTCAGCCACTCATGATTCAAAATCCGTCAAACCTACCACTCCTACTCCCCCCCAAACAAATTCGAAAAAACTTGATGATCATGTTTATCGGTATAATTCTTTCTTACTCATTCTTTCCGTCGTCCCCCCTGAGTTTGTCGAATTTTTGAACGAACCCCTTCTGAATGTTTCTTCCACTCCCTTTCGACAAATCCCTAGTTTTCCTGGGTCTAGATTCATACCACTTCCGTTGTGGTTTTTTTTCAATGAACCATTGATATTTATTTTGGGTGTTCAGATGGGGTGGGTCTCGGGGTTCTTTTTGGGACATAGTATAAGAGCTTTTGAAAGAGTAGGGCTCAAGAGGGGCTAAATGGATTGTTTCCTGTTGGACCCGGACAGGATGATCTACGGGTTATTTTATGCAGTTCAAGCGCGAGTGGTGTCGCTCTATCATCACGACCTGCACGAGTCGATGCACATAAGCAGCTTGCACGTGTTGTCGATGGCGCTCGGGGCGATCTGTGCCAGCAAGCTGAACACCCGGGGGCTGTCGGCGATCTGCGACCGGCTAGGCATCGTCTCGGAGCGCGTCCGGCACCTGCCTGAGTATAAGTTCAGATGCATGATCCCCGGCATCCTGTTCCTGCCCCTCGGCTCCTTCTGTTTCGGTGCTTCCTTTCCTTTTTTCAACACGTGGTCGCTCGCAGCTAATCTTTGTATCTTCCGTCACTCTCGCAGGTCTCATCACCCCTCTCAAAAACCCTTGGCTCCTGCCGGTAAGTAGCTTGACTTTTACTCAGAATCAGCTCCAACAATCCCAATCTGATCCAGTTATTAACGGCCGAAAAACCAATCCCCATTCAAGGATGTTGGTCTTTTTTTTCTTGGTGCAGGTGTAATCTTTGGGTTTCGAAAAGCAGGTTCTTACATTATTGATGTGAGTATGTATTTACATGCAATCAAAACAGCATGCCTCTCTCATTTCCTTTTGACTTAAATGATCAAGAGTGGAAGAAATTGACTGTCGTTCTTTTTTTTTACGGGAACTTGAAGACTTTTGGAGACCGGGCGGCCTCCGCACTTACTGCGATGCATCTGATCAGACGGGTCGAGAGTTTTGTGGTGCCGCTTGTGATTAACCTGACAATCAAGAGCCGGCTGAAGTACGAGTTGATTATCCTTGGGGCCAGCCTCTCGTCCCTCCTAATTATCTGTCCCATGCCCTTTCTCTTGTTCCTCTACGGCCACAGGATACGAAGATTGCCAATCCTCTGAAGATCCCAGACTAGAAGATCCGTCATTTCTTTCCCTCTCAGCTCGTCAAGATCCTCCCTTCCTCCCCATGTTCAGATCCGCGTAATTTCCGCATCTTGCTTGCTAATTCTCAATGGACAATACTGGACATTTAGGCCCCAATTACAAACAAGTTTCTGAATACATATTTTTTGATTTATTTTTCAAAATTGTTTGACAAGGAGTTTAAGCTTTTTAGACATAATTTGTCAATCGGAAATGCTCCACAGGTTTTCATGCATGACGGTCTACCTACCTATTCACTAAAACTCAATTAAAATCAACATGCTTATCTACTTATTCAATCACAAATAAGGGTAAAATCATGTCCTCAGACTTCAAACCATTTATCTATTCTATAGTACAAGCACACCCAAAAAAGGCTTCTTTGAAAGCTCCAAATTTGGGGATTCTCATATGTGTGATTAATACAAGGTTTGGATAGGCCTGGGACAATGTTTTTTTTTTTGAGTACTTGTCCCTCAGTTAGTACATTGAAGACACCAATTAGATCACAGGGATTTTTTGGTCTTGTTACATTGAGGTAAATGGTATGCTTACTCACTAAGAATGAGTCTCTAACTGACAAGAACATAGAACTGATGTGGACCCTTTATATTCACTGGCAAATGCTGATGGTATACCCATTTATAGGTTATCACTGGCAAATTGACCTGGTAATAATATCAAAACTAAATAAGTCAGTTCACATAGGGCATTTTTATGCAAATGTTGTAAAATTTACTCTGCTTGCTTGCACAAATTGAATTGTTAAAACGTAGCAATCTCACAGCCAAACCTTATTTCAACTTCATTAAAATGTTGCTCATTGCATATTTTTTTAACTGCAAGCAAGCAGCTATGTGAACTGGCCTAATATAGGTCCTGTTAATTTATGTTGAGCTAGTGGCTGTGGAATTGAAAAATATAGAAATCAACACTCTCTTTGATATGGCTACATATTGCCAACATATTGGACGAGCTTCTTCATTATTTATTTATATGAGTGAGAAATTCTACATTTTTTTTAATTGTGAATCAAACCTGTGTTGGCAATGTGAGCTTTTGGATGTTTAGTAGAGAGAACCTCATAATTATCTGGTTACCCATACTAGACTGGAGATACATGGCAGATCAAAATTCAGGGCATGAATCCATGATTGAGACAAACCTACATACATATGAGTGGACAAGACACTAATTATTTGAGCAAAAGAAACATGGAATGGAATGCTCCACAGATGGCTGCATGTGTCTGCAGTGTGCATTGATGACTTGAATGGGCCACAAGCCAGATTTTTATTGCAGCAATAATCCAAAATGTCAATCATGTGTCTGTGTGCAGCCTTAGCCCAGGAAGATTGGGGCAGCCTGTTGGTCAGGGAAAACAAAGTATCCTTAAAAGTTGACATGGTTTATTTTCAGGATCATAGAGCAATAAAGTTGGACATGTCATTCCGCAGCTATTTGTTGGGCCTGGATGTTCAGAAGCCACAGCGATGAGATTTTTTTTTTGGGGGGGGGGTACTTGTGTGTGTAGCTCTGAGCCCATTGCCAATCTCTGCATCTGCTCGGACCCCATTACTGAGATCTGTTTGCATCTGGGGGAATCGCAAGTTTGTTGATGATGACTCGCTGACAGTGATCAGGAGGAGTGATGTGGGTTGTGCTCTGAATTGGATTGTGTTTTTTTTCACTCGGTCGAATCAGCCAAGGCCACTGTTGCCGGTGGGTCATGGGGTGAGAGTGCTTAACTTCTATTCCCAGTGTTCTACTCTTCACACTTTCCTGACAGTGCCCACTCCAGAGTCCACTCCACCCACTTCTGTCACCCGCATGGCCAGTCGTCATCACATAACACATAAACTAATATAAGATTCGGTCAACACGCACCCCTGTTTTCCCTTTCTTCCCTTCTGTTCCTTCGCAACTTCCCTTCTTGACACTTCCCACCATAATTCTGGGTCATTGTTTCCACACTTGTACTTGAAAGGTGCTGTCCATCGGACAATCCTTCAGTCTTTTTAAAAACTCTTACTTATTTATTAGTTGTTTGAAAATGCTGTTCGTGGCCACTTATACTTCCCTCTTATCCATCTCATCGCTCCTCGTCAAGTACCCTGTCTCAGCCTGCAGCCATGACCTTCACCAGCACCAACACCTCCACCGTCGACAGCGATCCAACACCTGGCAATCCGCCGCCCAATCCCTAGATCCAGCCGTCGAATGTGCACCCTACAGCTATCCACCAGTTCAAGCTATCGTAAGAAGCCTCCCATCTTCCCTCTTATCACTAGTCAACTGATCTTGAACTGACAATCTGTTTGCAAATGGTTTTTCTTAGGTCAAGTCTTACCCTGCCATCTGGCAAATCGCAAATCTGTCTCGTTGAGTTCCCCATCTGTACTAGACTCATCTCTTTCTTCTCAGAAACGCATACATGCCCTTGAACTAATTTACCCTTGATCGACCACACGCCTCCCTCTTTATTTACCAGAGCCTGGCCTCGATCCTCAAGCCCTCCAGATCTACAATCAGATCCAATCGAAAATACCCAACACCCTGTCAAAGGAACCCCGGAAGGTGATTTTACAGCTACCACCCCAATTACCCTCGTTCTGATCCGGACTGCTGGTGGTCGTTTGGTAAATGTACCACACCAAAGTTGGCAGGTTTGGTACCTGATGTATCCACTTGTCCAGAAGCAAGCACATTTGGTAAATCTCTCATTCCACCCGACCCTCCCATCAATCTCCTACTAAAGAAATAATACTCTCCATTGCAGGTTTAACCTTGGACGATGGACCTAACTGCTCTCACAGTTCAGTTTGACTTTTGTTGGATAGCTGCTCGTTTTGCTCTTGTTAACTCACCTCACAATCGTTTAGACGCGTACTACGAGTTACTCCGTCAAACCAATCAGAAAGCAAGCTTATTCTACGTTGGCTCAAATGTCATTGATTGGCCCTTGGAAGCTCAACGCGGGTTAGCCGATGGTCACGAGATTTGCTCGCACACCGTCAGTCAACTTCAAATCTGACTTGAAAACGAAACAATCTGACATGCTGTTTCTCTCCAGTGGTCTCATAGATATATGACTGGTCTTACTAGTGAACAAGCCTTTGCCGAGCTCTACTTCAGCAAAAAAATTATCAAAGATATCCTCGGCATTACTGTTCAATGTTGGAGACCTCCCTTCGGAGATGTTGATGACCGTATTCGTTTTATTGCTGCAAGCTTGGGCCTCTCAACCATCCTTTGGGATAACGATGTCAACGACTTTGTGAGTTCAGCAACTTCGTCTTCACGTCCCCTCCTTGGTCTCTGATCCGTTTCCCTTGCTTTCAGAGGATTGCCACTTTAGGTCAGGCCGCAGTCAACGCCAATTACCAAAATATTTTGGATGCGGCTGCAAGAGGAAATTTCAGTTCGCATGGAACCATCGTATTGTCACATGAATGTGAGTACCCTACCACATTCAGATGGATCCGGCGGCGTAGTTTATTAAGCTTCATCTGTAGTGAACGGTGGCACAATGAATACCAGTGCAACATACTTGCCCAAGATCCAGCAGGTCTTTAAATATGTAGTCCCAGTTGCCGTTTGTCAAAATAACAGTCAACCGTACATCGAAACTAGCTACACTTACCCAGTTAGTCCCCTCAATTATTCGAATATGTATGCTTTGTCATCGCCTGAAATTTTCCTCTCCCACAACAGACCTTCGCCGAGTGGACTCGTGGTACTCGTACAAAAAATATTCCTGATCCTGTCGCCGCACCAGGAGAGCCTCTGAAAATCCCCAGCTCGCCCGACCAAGGATCGAATTCATATCCGTCCGGTGCCAACGCCGCCTCTGGTGCTGGTGCTCGTAAGAGCCAGTCATCAACGGTATTCAGACCTACATCTCAGCACTTCTTCGTTCTTGGACTCTTATCATCAGTCATTGCTGGAATGTAGTCGAGTAAGTCAATGATCAGCTCGCTGATCTACACGACTAGGATATCGAAACCGCCCTTTTAATTCTAGGTATATCTAGCCAATTTCTTCACACGCAATTTTATAAAGCGAAACTCTCCTTGATGCTACTTGAACGGACCTCTACCTCTTCACTATACACGCCAATCAGTGTCTGGCCAGGTACATGTGGTTAAAGGTCTTCCTGGACCTTGAAATCTGAACTCGATCTTCGCACAGTTGCTTATTTTATTTATGTTATAGAATTATATTTCATGTTCTTCTGTAGCCTAGCTACATGGTCGGCGACGGGCTCGACTCTTGTCTTACTCTTCTTCTGTTTCATTTGCTCCTCTGCCTTACATCTGTTTATCTTCTGCCCTTATTATTTTACTGCTTGTCGATTAATAAAACACGTCGTGTGTTGGGTATCACTGCAATCGATATCCCCCGTCCTGATCTGCTTGATGATGGTTTCCTGATTCCACCTCTGTAGCCCGGGCGTCAAGCTCCCTCTTATTCACCCTTTTGCAGACCCGTTCCACATTCTGCTCTTGTCATTATCCCCAGACCAATTATCTGCCACATTTATAACGTCGGCGTGTGCACACCTAATTATAAATCTTGACGGTTCCTCACCGGCCTCTTGTCCGCGGAAGGCTGGAGATAGTGCTATTAGAAGACTGGAGAAAAAAAAACACTTGTCTAGAATGTCTGGACTGTCACGTCTTGGTAGATGTGGATCTTTTTTGACTCTTCATTCATCCAGGGAAACAAGTACAAGCTGAGGTGTGACTGGGAGCATTATATCAAGGTTTCAGGATGAGTTGTTCAACATGCTAATTTTTGATGCGGGTAAGCTAGCCCGACCCGCGCAGCCGCACTGGTGGGGGGCTAACTAGGCTCATCTTCTAGACTTGTGCCAAACCCACAATTTGCGCACTGCCTTGTTCGAGATGCCCGCAGCTACTTTCTCTCCCTGCTACCCACATGCCCTCTTGTCTTCTTGTGCAAGAGGGATGGATGTGCACCCTGACTGACCAAGGGTAGAGAGACAAAAAATTTCCACACTCATATGACTTATATGCCACCAATGAATGGGGTATGTGCTGTCAGACCAAATGGCTGGAGGATTGTGCTACAGGATTTCCAGTCAGTCATGACAGAGATGCACTGCAAGTACTTGTCAGATGGCTGGATTGGGTTTGTTGAAAACATATGCTGTGTTTTCCTTTTCTCCTTATCTTTGTGCCTTCACATCAGAACATTGAAGAGAGCTTTTTTTTTATTGGTTTTTTATTTAGAAAATACAAGGATTCAGGTGAGGTTTTCTTTTGTGCATTACTTTCTGTTATTTTGAATCTCTTTTGCCTTTCTTGGTGTTCTTGAGGAGTGTATGAGTGCTGGCTTCTTTTGAATCACCTTGTGTGTGC
Organism: Puccinia novopanici; assembly: GCA_004348175.1. NCBI lineage: Eukaryota > Fungi > Basidiomycota > Pucciniomycetes > Pucciniales > Pucciniaceae > Puccinia > Puccinia novopanici. Next base: position 22,987 of record SMGU01005340.1, read on the forward strand.
ACATGCAACCACTGTTGGGCACACATTCTGATCTCTGCATTTTATTTGGGAGGGGGTTGCTATATGCACATGGTTTTAGAGGCAGCTAAAAAGAGTACTTGTGGTTTGTTCAACCCAAGCCAAGAAGATGCAATAGCCCATTTCACATAGGGTGTTTTATTGCCATGTCACAAACCTACCTCTGCTTGTCACATAAAACATATCATAAAACGTTAGCTAAAAACAAAAGTGTCACTGCCCATGATGCCTTGCTTATCAGTTGCTCTTCCTCAAAAAATTTAACTCATATCAACCCACTTTGAAGCCCATCAGTCACACCACATACCTCTTGCTAAACTTCCCATCAATCACACCACACAACACACCTCTTCCAACACTTCCCATCAATCACACCACACACCTCTTACAATGGACAAATACCAAAAAACAACTTCTTCACAACACACTAGCTCAAAGATGCACCTTGCTCATTCAAATCCCATCCCTTTAATTTGTGCTATTTTTGATCCCACTTCCCTTATAACCATTTTCTAAATCTTTGTTCTACCACCTTGAATATTTGAAACCACATGTCTGAATCTCAAATGACCAACCAAACTGAATTATATGTACAGCTGGAGCTTTTGCACATTGGCTTAGTAGATTCAACTCAGGATTCCAGAAATGAGGTGCCTTCAAATCCATTTCCTCCCTCAACTCATGGCAAATCTAGGAACACTCAAAATGCAAAATGTCCTTGCCATATATGCTAAGGCTCAGATGGAGGCTCATGGGCCAAGCAGGAGCAGCTCTGCCTTGGAAAAGAGAAAGATTGAGTGATGGAAAATTTGATGAACAATCAATAGAAGCAGGAAGTCTCCCATGCTAAATTCAAAAAATCAAACACATCATCTACTTCCCAATCTCTGCTGGATGATTCCAAGGACCAAGGCAAGCCGCTTTTACCCAAGATTTTAATTTATGGCTTTCTGGGCTTGAAGTCTTGGAAGAGGCAGATCAGGAAGATTAAGATTAATTGCAGAGAACTCAAAGAGAGTCACTGGATTGGCTCAAGACAGTGCGGAAAAAGAGGAAGGAGAACCAATGAGGATAATTGCTTGGACTATACTATGTTTAGATAGACTAGATACAAGTTGGGTAAAATGTGGTTGAGAAGGAAATTGAATATAAAACAACTGAGAGATGAATTGAGTTCAGATCAGACAGACTAGACAAAAAAGAGCTGTAATTATGCTGGTTCTAGATAAGCTGAATAAGAAAAACAAAGACATCACAGACAGGAAGGGCATTAATTCTTCTTGATCAGTTGAGAAGGATCAAGAAACAAGGAGTAATTTACTGAGACAAGAGGGTGAAAAATAACACACATCAGGCTTCTTTTATATTACTATAATGTTAATTCAATCATATGACTAAATATCAGTTGTTTGAGGTGTTTGCTACTTGGATGAACAAACTCAATACCAATCTACACCTCAACAGCAGGCACTTGCAACAATGAATTGACCATTGGAAAAAAAATCAAGACAAAGCAATTCAAATATAAAACGGGTGCTGATATTGAAGATAAAAATAGACCTCAGTCACCCTATGACAACTTGGATAAGAAGCATCCATGTTACCATAGGCTTAATGCTGTTTTTAGAGATAAAGCAAACATAATTTTATGTATAAATTTGAACACTCTAATCCAATTATGGAGCTCTCAGGCAATGGCGTTGATTCAATGGTCAGAAATGATTTAATCTTCTCAGAAAATGAAGGTCATTCTCCAGAATCGGATTTCAAAGCATCAAAGATGATTGTACCAACCTCACTCCTTCAGGCAGGTCTGTGAATTATCTATTGGCTCACTTG